>HG713484.1:0-16600 GCA_000499725.1 Eimeria brunetti
TGTTGCATAGCATGAATGGTGCGTGCAAAATGTCGTTACTTGCCGCTGTGAACAAGCACCTTCTGAGTGTGGCTATATGCAGCTACAAAGCGCGGCGGCGACAAGTTGTGCCTCACTGTGTCTCATTACCCGTTGCTCGTAATAGGCATAAAACTGCAAATTTACAGTCGCTTCGCAGGTCGAATGCCTGTTTACGCTGACCATACTGGGGTGTGTACTACTGCAGGTCATGCTACGGCGCCGCTTGGTTGGCTGTGCTATATTGGCCGTTGCAAGCAGCATGCATCAGCGTGCGTCGGGTTGGTTAGCTTGACATAACTTGCAGTTAGTGAGTAGTGTTTGAGGAAGATGCAGATATTGGCTTCGCTGTTAATGCAAGCTTGCAGATACCACTCCAAAACTGTGGAGAGTAAGGTCGGGCTTTTGCACAGCTTTGTGGAAGCTAGCAGTTCTGAGTACTGCGGCAAAGCAGTGCCAGTACGTGGGTGTCCGCATAACCAACCAGTTCTTGTGTTGGGATGATATAGGAGTGAGCCAACTGATGTGCCGGAGTCAGCACTGCATGCGCAGGATGTACGTTGAGGGTACCCAATGGCGCAATTAGGGGTCTATTGCCTCTTTGTTTGCAAACGGCCGTACCATGTATGTGCGCTCGTGGAAATTGATGAATGATGTACTGCCTGCTGCGGCGGAAGGGGTAGCGGAAGATCCAGTGCGTCGCTCCACGTGATAGCGAACGGCTGTTCGGCCTGGCTGGCAGCATGGGCATTTGCTGGCTTTGTGTTGTTGCCGCCAAATTCAGCTGTTGTGCACCCTAAATCAACTGTACGGGATGGAGAGCGTGTAAAGGGTCAAGGCCTACATTACGTTCGCTGAAGCTAGCTGCTGGCTATATTCTGGGGGCCCCGGCAACCGTCGAAGGTCTACTGGTTATCACGTGTGCATTCACAACGTAAAACGTGGGCATGGGGAGTGCGATAAGCGTTTGGGATGAGGCTTACTGCATTGAGGTGAAGTGTGGTAGCCTTAGCAGTATGGGTGGATACACTAGGGAGCTTAGCACTAATGTCTGGTTGCTGTATGCAGATTTGCAGGCCATGAACGAGGCCTTAGTTGTGCTTGGCAGTTGTTGGAAGATCCGCCGCTAGCCAGATACCCCCAAAAGCGTACTACTGCCATCGGAAGCCATCATGGGCGCATATCCGTCTCTTCGAGACGCACTATGGATGGGTTATTTGACTTTCGGCCCTCGTCACGCGGTGTTCTCCCAACTTTGTACGGGTTGAAATTCAATGCATGTGTACCACGTGAGTTAGAACGATATAAAAAGCAGCGTCCTGATAGAGTGCTCGGCCGGAGGGTAGGCAAGCTGGCTGCGTGGCACCCGCAACCCCGTAGCAATGCAGAGGCTGATCAAATGTGATGAATGCAGAAACCCGTCGCATGGGTGATAGGGGAGCTGTGGCGACGGGAATGGGGCCTATGGTCGTCGTTGTGCATGATGGAACGCATATGTAAGGTTGCTTTTCAGCAGCACCTAATGGATTCGTTGTTGGAGGGGAGAACGGAATCTGTCTGCTGATCATAAGCGTCTATAAAGGGCACCATAAGTACATGTGTGCAGCAGCCGAGCACAGTTGTTGAGCGGACTGTTCGGTTCTAATGTGTCTTCTACTGAGGGATGGTGCGACGATGGAGAAGCACTGACAGTTGCCTGAGGCTGTTGTGTACTCATTGTGCCGCGTTTAAGTGCCTTTGGAATGTGCAAGCCGTGGACTGCGACATGCAAAGATGAAGTGTTGGCACGCCGAAGCGCACAGATGCACCGCCGCGTCCGGATGTGTCCGTGCATGTAATTTTGGACTATTGCGCCAGACAGAGCAGCCTGTGCTCCATATCGAAGTGCCTTTCGCATGCGCGGGAAGACGCATTGCCTGCCGAATACGTGCAGCAGCACACTGCTGCAGTCTGCGAAGAGTTCTGCTGAGACGAATGATCTACGGGTCGCTTGGTAATTCCTTTTAAGCGATGATTGGCAAGAATTTGATTCAGCTGCCTCTTTTATTAGCTGCACTGGTGTCTGATGGTTGGTAGCTGAAAAGGCCCGACGTGACCGCGGAGAGAAAGGGTAGGCGCAACACTGCGCATGCGTGTT
The DNA here is from genome assembly GCA_000499725.1 of Eimeria brunetti. Taxonomy (NCBI): domain Eukaryota; phylum Apicomplexa; class Conoidasida; order Eucoccidiorida; family Eimeriidae; genus Eimeria; species Eimeria brunetti. The sequence goes on from HG713484.1 coordinate 2,156, forward strand.
CTCTGTGTATTTTAACGTGGTTGTGTTTGCACGCGTCCGGAAGCAACCAATGTGACATCAGTTTGTGAATGCCACTGGCCATTCGCCAGCAACGTGTTCCCCCGTTCACAGTTGACGGTTCCATGCACTGTTCCTTATCATGTCTCTGGTTCCTGTTTACTGTTTCGTGATGCTAACCCTGCCGGCGTCTCAGAATAAGGCGCTCGACACAGCGGCACATCGGTGCTTTTGCAGGGAGCGCGGTGCACGCGGAAGGGCAGGCGGTGAAGGTGGCAAGAAGCGCTTTTGTAGCGTTGGGACCGTCGCAAGGTGTGGAAGAATATAGAAGTGGGCCCCAGTGGGGCTGTGGAAGGTGTGCCTCCATCGCATTAGGATTATCTGTGAGGCAGCGCGCTGTTGGAGTGTTCGCCAGAGCGCGCGCAGACGTTTGTGGAGAAGGACATGGGAATTAGCCGGCGCTGCAGGGGTTGATGGAATGGGGCGAGTCAGGAAGTGCGTTGTTGCGTGCGTGACAAGCCAGCTACAGAGACGGTCATACATAGTTGTCGATACTGCAGTGCATTGATACAACTACCTTTCAGCAACGTTTACGCACGCACTGCTGTGGGCATCTGTTGTGGGCTAAGGCAAAATCTGGTGTATGCTAAACATTGCTATTATTCTGCATGGTTGAGGGAACGGGCAGGGCGGGTATGACGGAGGACCAGCAGAGTGGTGTGGGGCAAGCGAGCAAAGGTTTTGAGCGAGCTGTTCAGTTTTGCTTGTTTTTTTTGCAGGGACACCGTGCAGGTGGCAAAACACAGGGAATTACGTGGTTGGTTGCAGTGCGTTTTATGCATCTGTTTTCTGAAGCGGTGGAATGTGGAAATGCGGCCTGCAATTCCAACAAGTGCCGACGGTTTGGCACGCATATGTTGGAGCATGCATATGTGCCTGTGTATGCATTAGTACCCCAGTCCGAATGGCGTTTGCAAAGAGTGCGTTGTTAGTGTCCGAGGAGAGGCGTCGCTTGTCAAATACCTGCAGCAGGCAACGGCTGCTGCTGGCTACCACCGCTTGTGGAGAGACGTTTGTTGAGGGGGATTATGCATGGTTTACTCGACCAGAGTTTTTTCGGGATGTAGTTTGGCATTATGCGACTCACGTGCTTGCGTTATTGGCTATAGCGGCGTTTGAAAACTATTGAGTGAAGAAATAGCCAGTCGTTTAAACTTGGAAAGTATACGCGAAACTGCGCACTTGTGTTCGCTGCATATTTCAACATGGTTGTGAGCGGAGGCGTCCGCCACGAACGTGGTTGAAGTCAGTTTACGGATGCCACTGCCAATTCGCTAGGGACTTGTTGTCCTGTCCATGGGCGACGGTTCCATGCACTGTCTACTATCGTGTCGATGGTTCATGTTTGCTGCTTCGTGCTGGTCAGACTGTCTGCGTCTCAGAATAGAGGGCTCGGCACTGCAACAGCGCTTATTGCGTCGGTCACCGCCAGCCATCACTCATGCACCGCACTTCCTGCAAGCAGCGGAGTTATGACCGTCACGTTGGCGGTGGAAGAATATGAGGAGCGTGAGGCGGTGGAGGGTGTGTTTGCTTCGTATTGGGATTGTCTGCAAAGCAGCGGCTGCTGGGAGATTCGCCGGAGTGTGCGCAGACGTTCGTGGCGGCAAATATGCGACTCCGCCGGCGCTTCAGAGGCTGATGGAATGGGGTAAATCAGACAGTGAGTTGAGTGCGCTGGAGGGCTGCTATGCAGACGGTTGTGTCATTGTTTTCGATGCTGCAGTGCATTGATACGCCTACCTTTCAGAAACATTATACGCATGCGCTGCTGTGGACGGGGGCAGAATCTGCTGGGTGTTAAGCTTTGCTACTACTTTGCATGGTTAAGGGGATGGGCAGAGCAGCTATGGCGGAGCGCAAGCACAGCGGTTTGGAGCACGCCAGCAACGGTTTTGAGGGAGTCCTTCGGCGTTGTTTGGTTTTGTCGCGGCGCCGTGCAGGCGGATAAGCACTGGAGGCTACGTCCTCGTTCGCAGTGCGTGCTGTAGATGTGTTTTCTGCAGCGGTAGAATGTGGGAACACGGCTTGCAACCCCAACAAGTGCCGACGGTTTGGCACGCATGTGTTTTGTAGCATGCAAGTATGTCTGCGTATGGATTAGTACGCCAGTCCGAACAACGTTTGCAATAAGTGCGTTTTTAGTGTGCAAGGAGCGGTGTCGCTCAAAAAACGGAGCACGCCGCGTAGCGCCACTCCGCAAATTTCTGTAGAGGCTGCACGAATGCAAACCCAACTGGCGGTTGTGGCGATGCTTACGTTTATGTGCGGTTGCTGATCACGGAAGTTCGAGAGGGGAACAGTGTTGCGAACACATGAAGTGTTCTTTGTACTGCTAGGCGAATTCGATGTTCGCATAGCAACGGGTGTACATGTTTCCACCTTGAGCATATAGCCAGTTGTGCTGCATTGCTGCGTGCGAGCAGAAGTGCCTGCACAACTTTGGATTTGGCACTAGTTTCTAAAAATAGCGATGTGATTTTGCGAATTTGTGGCCCGTGGTCTGTCTTTCTGAATCAGGTGAGAAACGGGGAGCAGAGGTATTAGGGGATTGGATACGCCATAATCTGGGGAGCACGCCTTCTCACTTTCCCTGTCAGGGTGAAGAGCCGCTCTAAAGCATGCCGTTCCTGCTCATCTTATCTTCCTGCAGCACCCCGGCACAGAGGCTCCCCCTCAAGGCGTCCAGGCCGCGCATATCCAAACCAGCATACTAGCAGAAAGTTGTTACTTCCGTCGGCATATCTGCGCCGAGCATAAGGCGTATGTTACGGTTTCCATGGGTCGGCGAGTTGGCGGTCTGCATCTTGCATTTCAGTTCCAGTCGATTCAATTTTTTTGGTACGATGCAACTCGTTCTGCTTCTCTTGGACTGCTACTAGCCTTCCATAGCAGTCGACGTTTTCTTCTCAATTCATCGGCAAATAGTCGCGCTTGCGCCGAAGGCTTAACTCAACTTTTTTTCTATAATCAAGTAGACAGTGAGTTGCGGACGGCTCACGTTCTCCAGAATTGCAGCGCTTGGGAGGTATGTACAGCATTTACACGCGCAGAACAAGGCACGGAAAACCAGGGAAAGGCGTCTATTTCCTGAGGGATCTGGGGGGATGTTCCGCGAAATTTAGCTCCCAACCAGGAGGACAGCATACCAGTGGTTCCGCTGTGTTTAGCGATAACTGTTTCTGCGGCTTTGCATGGGGTTTCCTTAGTCCCGCACACTCAAAATAGTAGATGGACGTTCTGTTCGACAGCTACATACCTGTTAGTAGCTATTTTTCCTCCGACCAGCCTGCGTACATGCGGAAGCTGGTTGAGCGTCTTTGCGTGCATATCAATAAGCAAAAAGGTTTTGTGCAGAATGAGCCAGCGGCGCACAGCGCTGACTGACCGTAACAGTGCGCATTTCTGTATCGTCAAATTAGGGCAGTCACTACGAAGGGAAACACTACTGTGGATGGCTTAGAAAAATTTGCTCCCACACTGAATCTAGATCGATAATCGCCGTCAGCGTTTGATTGGGTGCATAACCAGGCACTCGCCACGTTTCCAACGTGTGGTTCACAAAAGGAGCATATCTACGCCTATATGGTATCATTGTGGGTCGCCTGCCATAACGCTTGTAGAGGGGAAGTACTGTCAGTACTTTGAGTGGGACATGCGTATATTCGAGCTGCACGGTGATGGGGGGTGTTACAACGTGCGTTTGTCCAAGGATCCCGAGCATGGCCAGCCGGATGTAATGGCTTACGGGCAAGCAGCATCTAAGGGGTTTGGTTTAGCATGTACAGCGAATTGCCGTGCGTCACTGTAGTACTTCGCTTGGGGTCGTGGCGCTGAGCTCAACAATAACGGTCCCCGTGATGCAGGTAGTAGCCTTGCTATTGATATACAGCCAAGACTGGTAGCTCGTGAACGCGTATGCCTTGTTTTTCTACCCTTTACGGTGTCCGCATATACTTGGTAGGGTACTTTCGCCAGCCTCACGGGATATGGAAGGCTGCAGACGGATTTGCACTGCCGTTACAGCACTCGCGCATTGGCGAGTCCCGGGTGTGTCTTTCTCGCATAGACAACACGCCTTTCTGCGCTTTCTGCGTCGTAAAGGGCCCAAGGAGAGCTCTTTTGTTATCAGCGTGGCTGCAAACAGCCGTAATGAGTGGCTTCCGCCCCGCAACAGCTGCAGGGGACAAACGCTGCTATGTGCACTGAAACCTTAAGTCTTCGGGTGAGGCGCCTCTGGACGTGAGCGTGTTGCTAAGGGATTAGGCGATTGGCCCCCACGTTTCTGCATTCTTAAATCCACTGTTTCTTCCCCGGAAGGGTACCCCGTCGCCACAGTAATAATTAAGCGGTAGTCATGGCCTTCGCTCGGTCATCCGAGTCTCTCGACGCTGAAGGCCTCAGCTTGTCAACAGAGTTGCTCATTGCTTTGTTACTGCCTCTTAGAGCTGGTGCACTGAAACGCTTAGTATATGACATGACCAGCTTGCGCACTGGGGGTTTCTTCACATCGGAATGAGATCAAGGTGGGATATTATAAGGTTGTGCTTGGCCTGACAAAATTATCTTGTGTGTTGGAAGCCAAAACCATTACCTGGTTATTTTGTACCGGGGGTGCCTCCACACGCGCATACGTACACTTACAAACACGCACACTCAGACACGCGAATAGGCCAGAAGTCCCATGGGAAGGGGATTTGTTGCGGGGATTCTACACACTAGAAGGTAGCTTTCAGGGAGCTGCGAAGCGATCTACGCTCATGCAGCTCAATGTTCCAACCCGAGAACAAAGCCATAGTGTTGACCGCTTCGGGTGAATGAACAGCCCGTGGGTGGAAACAATGCTTGACGAACTAACGGTGTTCCGATCCACGAGCTGGTAATTTGTTTTTGGCTTTGCAACTGGATTCACTTGTATTTTAAGAGTAACGTGGTGAAGTTCCAATTTGCGGTGTCTCTAGTAGGTATCGGAAACGGGCATGCGTTGGTTGGATTTCCATCATTTCGGAAGAGTGAATACGCCAGATCTATGCAGGGGAAAGTATCCTGCAAGGGGATCCAAAGTGATCTGCACTCCCATGGCTTAGCGCATGGAATGAGGCATTATTGATTGGTTGCCGGTTTTTCAATGAGCTTTGTGTGCATAGGAGTGGATTAAAAAGGTTCCCGTCTACTTTTGTTGAGGATTTGCACTGTTGATAGGCGCGCGTATCTGGTAGTTACTGCACTACGAGCTGAAGGGGGGCTTTCAGAATTTTAAGAAATCCTTAAGCGCGGATCGTATTTAAGTGCGCTGAAACTTTAGTTTGATTTCCCTTATAGTGGAGAGATTGCTCGCGTGAAGCGCGCTGTGGGCACTGGTGTGGGGGGCAATGGCAAGGTTTAGAAAAGTACAAACATGCACGGAGTTCGTGCAAGGCAGCAGTCACCAACCAGGCGACCCACTTGCGTTATGGAAAGCGTGAAAAGTCTGGAATCTGTTATGAGCACCTCTGTAATTAGCTAGTGCGCTCGAATCATCAAGGCGCCGCCGTTCTGCTTCCAATGATTTTTTCCGTAGTCTAGACTAGACGCAGATATGTGCAATCGCAGGCTGATCATCTCTAACCAGGGGTCTGAGCTTTGCGCAAGTCCTTGTGCCGCGCCGCCCGGCGGGTTTTCCCATAGAAACGGAACGAAATGCACTTTGTCTTGTTTCCTGGCCGACGGGAAGACAGCGCTTTTCCATAAATGTTCTGAAACAATGGATACGACGCGCAGCGCTTAAAAAGGACACATAAGCAAGACACTGCGGAAGTAGTTTTGAGTGCGGATAGCAATCAAGTGCACTGAAAGCTCTAAAGCAATTGACTTCCTTTATAGTAGGTGGGGTGCTCCCGCAGTGTGCCCGATGGGGACTGGTTTGTAGAGTAGTGGCAATATTTAGGGAAACACGAACGGAGCTCGCGCAGGGCAGCAGTCATACTACCCACTGACGTTGTGGGAAAAGTGGAATGTCTGGAATCTGTTATGAGCACCTCTGTAAGTAGCTAGTGCGGTTGAATCACCAACGCATCGCTGTTTCGCTTGAGGCGATCGTTTTTACAATCTAGAGTAGATGCAGTCTTTGCTATTGTTTGCCGATCATTTCGCTTTGCAGAAGTCCTCTATCGCGCCGCCTGGCGAACTTTCCCATATATAACCCTCCATGGAGAAGCACAGGATGTTTCGTGATCATTGTTGGTGCGTTTTGTGCTTGTGGTTTCTGAAGCGCTCAAACGGGGGAACGTCGCTTGCAACTCCAGCAAGTGCCGACGGTTTGGCACGCATATGTGCAGCAGCGTTCAGATGTGTCTGTAAACGTGTTTTGAATCAGTACGCCGATATACAGGGCGTTTGAGAAGAATGTGTTTTGAGTGTGCGAGGTGCGGCGTCGCCTGCCTAATACCTCCAGCCGCACACTGCTGCTGGCGGCGATCACCGCTTGTGCAGGGAGGTTTGTTTAGGCAGATTTCGCATGGTTTGATCGATCATTTTATCTTGGTAATTTCACATTGTTCGCCTCAGTTGCTTCTGTTTTTGGCTGCAGTGATGTTTTATGACTAATGAACGAAGAGGACGACTGTCGCTTAAACTCGTTGGGTAGAAGCAAAACTGCACACGTGCGTCCATTATTTATCTCCACCTGGTTGTGAGCTGAGGCGTCCGCCTGGAACGTGGGTGAAGTCGGTTTATGAATGCCACTGCCAATTCGCTAGGGACTTGTTATCCTGCCAATTGGAGACGGTTCCATGCACTGCTAATTATCTTGTCGATTGTTCATATCTGCTGTGTCGTGCTGGTCACTCTGTCTGCGTTTCGGAATAGGGGGCTCGGCACAATGGCACATTGCTGCTTTTGCAGGAAGTGCGGTGGATTGGGATTGCCTGCGAAGCAGCCGCTGTTGGAGTGTTCGCTGGAGAGTGGGCAGACGTTCGTGGCGACAGATATGCAACTCCGTCGGCGCTGCAGAGGCTGATGGAATGGGGTAAATCAGACAGTGACTTGCCTGCACTCTACGGCAGCTACGGAAACCGGCCGTATCAAAGCTGTCGACGCTTCAGTGCATTGAACCGGCTATCGTTCATCAACGTTATACGCATGCCCTGTTATGGACGAGGGCAGAATCGGCTGTGTGTTAAGCTTTGCTATTATTTTGCATGGTTAAGTGGATGGGCAGAGCAGCTATGGCGGAGGGCCAGCACAGTGGTGCGGAGCGCGCGGGCAGCGGTTTTGAGGGAGCCCTTCGGTGTTGCTTGGTTTTGTCACAGGCGTCGCCTGTGCTCATAGATCTCTTGCTGCTGTTTGTCTCTTAGCGTCTGTTGACTGGTTCTAATACTGCTGCAGCATTCCATTTAGCCCCCCAGCTTGCGGGTAGTATTCTTGCGGGCCGGCATGTTGGCAGGATCACCCACTTTGCATACAGGTTGTCAGCTTCGTACACTCAGAGTTTCCGATGACGATGTTGGAGTGCGTTCTACCTGCACGTACGTTTGCTCGCTGGCCCCAAAGAAACAAGCATATACGTGTAGGAGGCTAGCCGCATGCGCAGGCGTTATTTAACAGACTCCAGAACCCATATCTTTGTGTGCCCATTGATAAATCAGTGTGTCTGAGCAATATTTAGAAGCCGACTAAGTCAACGCGAATGCGCGTTCAGAGAATTCGATTGTGTATAGCAACGCTGGACCGATACCCCGCCCAGAAGTGCATGGCCAGACTAGGCAAATACAAATTATGGCATTTTGAACTGTTGGATGTTTTCGTTTCTATTCTGGGTCTGTATTATTAGTTGCCTCCGGCTCTAGTCCCCATGCATCACGGTGCATGCTCCCACAAAGAGTGACGCGTGGAACGAGTAGGCATATATATACTTCGTGCCGGTGCCAGTCCCACCTCTGGTACACTGTGTTCACGGTCGCTGCATGCAACCGTTGGCCGGATTTTCGCAAGTCATCCACGGACCGCAAGAACATTCCGAGCATTTTGCAAGGTCGTTACCTTTGTGTGGTTTGGGGGAATTGCCCGCGCGCCCCTGTTCACGCTTGAAGTGCATTGGATTCTACGCCTTGTGACAGGAAAGCGAAAGTCCTAAGATGGAAGCGTGCGAGTGACAATTGGTAGTGGGCGGTTCCTACACAGAAGATACTAGGAAATACGTGCAGCTGCGTACAATAGAAGCCCGCGTGAGAAGTTGTGTAATATGTTAGTTAATGTGCGCTTGTTGTTGGGGGTGTATTTGGTCTGCTTTGGAGCGCATGCATTTGGAAGATGTTCAATGTTTTTTCCTAGGTTCCGCTTGCAAGCATTGTTTCGGTGCAGCAGGCACTGAATCGGGAGCTGCAACGGCGCATCCGTGTACGCCGAAGTCCCCTGGTGGCTTCACTGCAGACGTTTAGCGCGATAGAAGAACTGCTTGTGGCTGCATTCCTGATGTTTGGCGCCGGTTCAACAGCATTCTTACACCAAGGCAAGGCCTGCCCACGCATTGGAAGTTTCTCCCCTTCGGGGTGGTAAGCAATAAGCACGCGCAGTCTGTTCTCGCCTTCGAATATTGCTTGGCTGCTTTTTGCTGTCTATCAATATTTGCTTGTAAATGAGAATAGAAATAGTTACCTAACATGATGGTGTACCCAGATTATGCCTTCAACTAATCTGGACGAGACTTGGGTTTTTTCAGAAGACTTCAGTGGAGTTGAAAGGCTTTCCATCTTTTCTGTATTGAAAGAAACTAGAAAGACTGCACAAGTTTGCTGGACTAGAAATCTATCGTTCGACCCATTGCACCAAACCTTCGTTGTAGGTGACCGACAAGGGGACCCAAAACAGGTGACTCACCTTCATCTCGATGCTCTGTGCAGCACATGGTCATTTGTCTTCCCATGGTGGCCAATGAAAGCGTGTGAAAATGCGGGACCCGAAGTTTCTAAATGAACGCCTGAGCAGGACTCCAGTATAAACGCATTGCCGTTTCGTTTTAGTCTGTTTCGACTTTGGCGAGCAGTTCGTATATCCAGGCTTCTCCCGCGAAGTACTCCACAGGTGGTGGTATACAGGATGAAAGCAAATACTGGCTAAACTGCGAGTCTGCACAGAGTTTAAGCCAGGCAGAAATCAACGGCCAGGCCAGGCATCACTATTATGGGGATTGCGGGAGGCCTGAAATATTTTTGACACCTCTGAATATTTTTAAACAGGTGATGCGGTTGCTTCCCATCCACTCGTTGTGAGCATTTAGCGCTGAGGTGACGTAGGTGAGTGCATCAACAGGCATTCTGCATTCGTCAGGTTACACCTTCAAAGGTTGCCAATTACAAATTGTATGGGGTCACAGCATCGAGCTCTTCAAGCCAATGGATTATATGATGGATTATAGAGCCTTATGAATAGTCGGAATGAATGATAGACTGCAGAAAGCAATTATTAGCGGTGCCTGGTATTCAGCCGCGTAGGCAAGTGGCACTGAGCAAGGATCAGGTGCTGGGCGAACTGCTGCGCGGATGTAATATTTGCCGCATTGCTTTTCACCTCAGATGGTGCCTCAGCTCGTTCTGAAGGGACTCATGGCAGCCCACAGGTAGTTGTATATAGTGTATTTCAGACCAGGCAATGTTGGTCATTACCTTTAAAGGGGTGACACAAGCATGGCTCAAGTGCGCTCACATGATGAGCATGCGTAAGGCCTGCTTGGAATTCTGCCGCCAGCAGTTCTAGAGCTAGCCAGGCGCTGGCTTGTATTTGTGGGTGTTCATCCTGAGGAGGTGACTGGACTTTAGCTAGAGACTAGCCCGCAAGCATATACGGGTAGGCGCTATAGGAACAAGCTATGGGACGGTTTGCGTTCGGAATCAGCGGCGCTGTTTAGGAACCCGCGCCGCGTGTGACCTCATTGGAGTCACTGGTCGCCCTAGTAAGTATGCCTGGCGCGGTGAAGCTGACAGGTGGTCCCAAGCCCACTTGCGAACGACAATGCAACACTGAGCAGGCATCTAATATTTGTTTCGCTTGAGACGCTCGGCGGGAACAAAAACGTTCGCTGAAATGCTGTACGGGTGACTTGCGTGGCAGTGAATGCTGTGCTTCACAAACGTTGCATGCTCTAGACCCTGTGATATGTCCGTGCGTTCCACTGTCTTGAGCTGTGTTCCTCTTTGAAAGCTAACCTGCTACGTAGAGTAACAATTACACGCAAAATAGTTACATGGTACTCTCACGGTGTATGGCAAGTGGGAGTAAATCCACAAACTCACTGCAGGTACGTACGTGGGCCTTGGTGGCACTATTCAATCCAGTGATTTGAGGGCCGTCTGCATGCTGGAGCAGAGGCCAGCAGGGATCCTCCTGAATATCTTAAAGGACGTATTCAGAGACAACAGGAATGCTGCTTTACGGTGGACGGAGTGTGGCATAAGATTTGGTGCTCCACAAGCGGTGCTTACGGTGGCCCCTGTGGTCTATTTTTACAGGTAGGTGGTTTGAGCTGCGCCCGTCCATACGACAAAATCGCAGAAGTATAACGGTTGATTGCCCCACTTCCATTATTAGAGAATGCAAGGTTGTGGGTGTTGTGGGTTCACGGTGTATGGCGTGTGTCTTAGCAGTAGATGCGGTATCCCACAGGAGGTGAGTAGTGGTCCCTGTTGCCCTCATATCTGCAGCGGAGATTTTAGCTAGGCTCGCAGTTTCGAACAAGACTTAGCAGTGGACTTGTTCAGTTTGGAAAGGGACATTTTTTAGAGACCCCGGCGGGGTGCGCTTACTGTGTGTGACCCTAAAAATTCTAAACCCTAGGCTCTAAACCCTAAATAGGTTTTTACGGTAGATGATATGTGGCAATCTGTGTTTGAAGCCACAGGAGGTGGGTGTGGTGACCCCTATTGTTTCTCTATACTCCCTGACAATCCACAACAGACTAGGTTTTTGTGGCCGAGGTCACCACTGGGTCTTCATCCGCGCGTGGAAATATTTACAGAGAACAACCAGGGGCCGTAAACCTGCACGGTTCGTTGTAGTACATGCGGTGTTTTCCAGGAGGTTAGTGGCGTAGTTTGCTGAGGAAAAACAAGTCACTGTCTTTTATGTTTGCGATATGAAGCCGAGGCCAGCATTAAACACCTTGAGTGCCTCAAAGAGTGCAGAGAGCAACAGGTTGCCTCTATGGAGTAGGTTCTTCGCGGACTCATATAGTGTGTTGCAGAACGGAATTGCTGTGGAGTGCCCCTCTGGATAATGCTGGATTTTGAATGAGTATTGCAATTTAGGGCTGTAACGTGGGTGCACAGTGACAGAGCCGTTGATGGCTGTGATACTGGGGGTAAGGCAAATGGCAGAAATGGCGACTGACATCGAATTTCGTATTATGTTGGGAAGCTAAGGTAGTTTAGTTTGCTTATCGTTTGAGACACAAAGCTGGACGTGAAGAGGACATTCAACCAGGCCACCATGGGCTGACCTGGGGCAACTAACGAGACGAATAACGGCATTTTATGGGAAGGGTCTGAATTTCGCTAGCTAGCATCTTTCCACGTCTTCTCAAACAAGGCTACTGAAAGGCTTTCCTGCAGTGCGCGGAGCGCAGTTAGCGAGTTGTATGGCCAGTTCCATTCATATCTTCACAGACTGCTATCTATCGTATTTTTGCAATTTATGGAATGCGGCAGACTCGGGCATGATCTTCAGATGTTGGACCAGCCTGGTCTACTAAATGATGTGTGTAGGTGTCCTTTTGTACCGTTGAAAGGCTTGGAGAGTTTCCAATCACCAACAGCCACACACGATACAAGTGCGGACGGCAAAGTACCGGCAGATTGATCACCGCCGGGTCTATCGAAGAATTATTGCTTCCTTGGGTAAGCGGACTCTTGCAGTGTTTATGTGTCGATGCTTGCCGTCTAGAGAGATGGTAATTCAGTGGTAAACCTGCGCGTGAAGCATCTGCCAAAACTTCGGGCACCCATTGGTGATTAGCGTCTTAGTATTTACCTGACGTTTTGGGCAAGACCACTAGGTGGTATTGCACTGCCACCCAATACCCCGCTGCATTTTCTTACAGCGTGGCGTCGCATATTTAACACTAGCTTGTTGATGGCCAGCTCCAACACGCAAAACGCTCGCCAGATTTACCCTTTAGGTAAGGGCGGTTTCAAGGAAAAATTATCGGGGTTTTCAATGATCTTGTGCGACCGTTGATGGTAATAATAAGAACATACATAACGTATGCTTTATTTATACCTAAAGCCCTAGTGCCGAGATGCCAACGGTTGCTGTGTATGTATACTTTATCTGATAGTGTTACTGCGTTTAGCTGCTATTTAGCGAAGCTCCAATTCCATCTCTCCCGCCTGGATTAAGTCAACCGGTGAACTAGTAAAGGGGTGTTTTGTTTTGTTTCTGCAACTAGAGGTAGTTTCCGCCGTTGAATCTGTTTCTCTGTAACAGTGCTTCACGCAGCACTCCAAGCCTCTGTAGTGTAGCCCTGGTATTATACACTCCCTATAATATTGGCTGCTTTGCACCCGCAGAAACTGCATTTCTGGAGGCGGCCTATTCTACATTTGTGCTGAACTAACTGAGAGAGCAACAGATGTTGAAAAATCGCGGCACGCTTGGTTTCGCATCCAACGCCGCAGCCACGCAAACCTTTTTCGGATGCGGGATGGTACTTTATTATTAGTCCCCCTCAAGCGAAGGCAATTACTCAAGATTTGCCGCCGTTTGAGCCGCCTTACCCTTGATTGCGTGAATTGCACTGACAACCAGTGATTTCAGGGGGACTGACTGTGAACGACAAGCAGCGTGAGCATTTCGCTGCTTCTTCGAGGCGTACAACATGCCCAGTTAAATGGCAACGTGATGGGCATTATTTCTGTCTAGCTCAGGAGCATCACAGAGCAGATCATTTCAGATAGATTGTAGAGAGCTTCCGAAAACATTGCATTCACACTAGAGCGAGTTGGCTCTCAGTCTCGTGCTGTCACCAGCGCGTTAGCGTTAGCGGGGTTTGGCATTGGCGAGTTCTGCACGTTCGTATCTGTTACGTGCAAGCACGCTCCTCGTATATAGAAGTCGGCTTGGTGAGAATTTCTGGACGCTAGTAGAGTAAGTGGTTCCCGATGCCTGCTAAATCCTGCAGCTCCGGAGCTGAACTCCTGAAGTTATTCCGGGGGTCAGTTTCCTTTGTGTGTGTTGCAGTGCTTGTACCTGCACATTTGTTTGGAATATCACTTAAGGCTACACCGCCAGATATAATTCGCAACTCTTCTTCACTTCTGCAGCTGCCAGCTTGTAGTTGGTTTCCCCACAGGGCAACTTGGCTTGCTTACCCGCGTATTAGAATGTGGCACTTGCAGCCATAGGATTCGTGAGTGAGGCCGCGCCTAACAGGTGGTTCCCACATTTTTAGACGCAGGGTAAGGATGCAACAGAGAAACCCCTTGTTATTGTGGCTGCTGTGTCTGCCGTCGCACATACTACCATTTATTCGTACGTAAATGCGATCTTTCCGTTTGGCGTACACCACGTGGGCCGCTTGCGGATGTGGTAAGGCTTTGTACTTCATGCGAGCGTTTGCGCAGTTTGACCGCATTTATAAATTTGCCCCGCCAGGTTTTGGCTTCCAAGTGCAAGGCATTCCCTTATCCACCGTAGCGTAGTATAGCTCCCAGCAAACCCCTTAAGAATTAACAAGAATAATCGTAGTACGCCTTTTCTTCTCGATGCATGAAAATAAATGCCCAGTTTGGAGTTATCCCAGGTAATTATCAGTGTAGGTCAGGGGCTCTACTTGGGGCGGTAAAAGCGAGAGGCTTCTTGATTTGCTGTGCAGTGAGTACGTGCGCTTTTTTAGCTCTTTGCTCTACAGCATCCTAGGTATGGCTTCACAGCAGGCCAAATATGCAAAACGCAGCATTGAACATATCGCTACACTCCAGCTGAAAATCGCACCACCTAACTCGAGAAATGTAGTATACGTCAACACCTGTTGGCAATCGTTTTTGTACGAATTTTAAATAACTCTTGTGCCGAAATACATCAGCGAACTACAATTGTGAGCACTCCCATTTTGCTCCACGCCAGAGCGGCCCTACCTTATACAGTATCGGGTTTACGGTCTAGAATTTACAGTCCGGGTCCAGGGGTTAGGGTATTTTTATGATTTAGGGCTTAACTTAAGGGCTTACCGTTTTTTCCATGCGCTTAGGATGTTTTTAGCGTTTAGCCTGAAAGGCCTTTTAGCGGTTAGGGCTTAGGGTTTTAGGGTTTAGGGGTTGGTTTTAAAGTTTAGCGTTTAGGGTTTAGGATTTAGGGTTTAGGGTTTAGGGTTTAGGGGTTTAGGGTTTAGGGTTTAGGGTTTAGGGTTTAGGGTTTAGG
>HG713485.1:0-16406 GCA_000499725.1 Eimeria brunetti
TAAACCCTAAACCCTAAACCCTAAGCCCTAAACCCTAAACCCTAAACCCTAAACCCTAAACCCTAAACCCCAAAGCCTAGAATTGTCAGCTGTAAATTGACAAAAGAATCTACCGCCTGGTCCCTCGACCCTATAACCGCTCTTTAATGCGGCCCTGTACGTGTGCTGAAAAGTGTATTGAGCGGAAGGGTTTAACGGTTCGAAATGTTTGCATGTTGTATAGCATGGAATGCAAACGGTTGTTGAAGCACATTGCATATCTGGGATCGGGTGCTCCGGCTTCCGGCTGTATTCCATGGAACGGTTTAATCGTGTGGCAGATTGTGCCGGACATAAAACCGTTGTTCGAATGCAGTAGAGCAAACGGCTAAAAAGACGCACGTACTCACTGCGTATCAAATCAACAAGCGTTTTGGTTGCATAGCCCCCAATGCAGCTTCCATGACGCACTGAGGGTCATCTGCGTTATCCGCCCACTGAGCCTGAAGTCAATGGGTAAAGAAGAAAGAGCATATTGCGACCATTGGCGTGACTTCTGGAACCTAGTCTACACCATGGTGGGAACGGGAATGCTTTCTATTTGGAAGCCAAAACCTGGTGAGTCAAATTAATAACTGCGCGCAAAATGCGCAAACGGTAGAACGAAGTTTAAAGTTTACCACATCTGGAAGCGCCTCATGCAGGGTACTTCAAACGGGGAGAACAATGTTGTTTACATTTTAAGAATAAAAGGTAGAGTGTGTAAATGAAGCTTCAACAGGCACAATGACAAGCTCAGGAAAGAATGTTAACATGCAGGAACTTCTCTGTCCCATCATTGCACTGCCCTTTAAACTGTCGAAACCATCTCAGGCATGATATCACTGGCGAATCGTATTGTTGCCTTTGCCAAATTCAAATATACGGGTGGGAAAGTGTCGTTGCAGGGGAACCAGATATATTCTGGCTGCTGCAGAAATGAAGATGAGTGGCTGGTTGCATCGGATACGGCCTAACCGTCAGTCATATTCCACACATACGTGCAGCTGCATGCACTGCAAAAGATATAGGGGCAACTGACCCCCAGCACAACGACATGAGTTGAGCTCTGGAAATGAGGGAGTGTACCGGACATATCGAACCATTTACTGTTCCATATTCCAGATATTCTCGCCAGGGCGAGTTCTAATGCCTGCCTGCACATAACAGATGCGAAACTGCATAACTCGCCTATACCAAGGCCCGTTAACGCCAACTCCCTGGTGACAAAACGAGCCTGAGGCCCACAGCAATCTCTAGTAAAGGCAATGCTTTCGGAAGATTTTGACAGTAATTATCTGAAATACTGTGCTCTGTGATGCTCCTGAGCAACATAAAGATATTCTCCATTGGGGCGCGCTTTGGCTGGGCGTGTTGGGCACCTCGAAAACGTGGCGAAATGCTTATTCTGCATCTCATTGACTGTCGCTCCCGCTGAAATAATTGGTTGTCTGTGCCATTCCCGCTATCAATGATAAATCGGCTCAACGGCGGTAGTAACGGCATTCGCGCGATAGGAACATATAATACAATACCCCCCTTCATGCCTCAGTGGTGCGCTCGGGAATAGTATGCAAGTCTGAGACGTTGGATCTACCTTCCAATGTAGGGCGATTGTCCAAGATCGAACGCTTTTCCTCAGCGCAAATATCAAATACTGCGCCTGCAAACATTTATTTGCTACGATTACAATTCACCCAATATTATAGGGAATGTATGGCTAAAATATCAGGGCTGCATAACAGATGCTTAAACCACTGGTTGCAGCACTGTTACAGAGTCTTGCCGAAACAAAAAACGTCCCTTTGTTAGTTCACCGGCTATGCTAATCCATACAGCAGAAATGGAACTGCAATTTCGCTAAATAACAGCAACGCTGCCAGGTGAGAGATTCATAAACAGCAAACGTCGGCAGCGCTGTAGTAGGGCTTCAGGATTCATGATTTAGGCATACATAGCGCGTATGCCATGTATGCACTTACCATTACCATCAGTGGCCGCACAATATTACTGAGAGCCCCAATAACAGTTTTTTGAAACAACCTATACCTGACGGGTAAATCTGGTGAGCGTTTTGAGCTTTGAAGCCGGCCTCCACGATTCTCGTATTAAATATGCAGCATCAGCCTGTAGAAAAATGCAGGTGCGTATTTAGTGGCAGCGAAACACCACGCAGCTGCCAGCAAGGACCCAGGTAGATCTCATTAGCCCATTAGGCTCCCGAAGTTTTGACAGGTGTTTCAGGAGCAGGCCACCCACTGAATAACCATATCGCTGGACGGCAAGCGTCGGCAAGTGGTGTAAACACCACACCACCAACCCAATGAGGCGACCACTCTGGTACAGACCTGACGATGATCAACCCGCAGACACTTCGGCGAGCACAGGAGCATCTCGTGCTGCCCTTAGTGACTGGAAGCTCTCGGATGCTTGCACCGGTGAAGCAGGTACCTGCACATATCTTCAGTAAACCTGCAGGGTACAGAGTCGGGTATCTGTATCTGAAGATACAGATGCCTGAGTCTGTAACAATACTTAAATTCCAAAAATATAGTAGAAACAGGAGTAAGTGAGTATGTAAATGGAGCTGGCCCCTGTAGTCATAGTCGTGAACTGTGCTGAGCGCACTACAAGAAAGCCTTTTGGTGGCGTTGAAAAGCTGCCAGCTAGCGGAGTTCAGAGCCCTCCCATCAGAGCTTTTTAATTTGTATTGCTAGTTGCAACAGACCAGCCAATGGCGACCTCATTGTAAGCACCCTTTACGTTCATTTTTACCACTCACAAACGATACGCAAACAAAACTAGCGGAGCTTCCAAAGAGAGTAGTAAACTCGATGGTACACACGTCGTTTTTTGGCATTTACTTTGCCTTCAATACCACAGCCATCAACCGGTCTGCCGCTAACAGTTTACGATCCTAAATTACAAGACTATTTACTAGAGAGCACTGCATCGTACTCCCCTTCTGCGGAGCACCGTATCCACAGATGAAAAACTTGCTCCGCAAAGAAAGCTTCTTGCTCCCTGCTCACCCCGTTCGAGACATTCAAGGTGTCTAATGCTGGCCTCTGCTTCATATCAAAAAAAAGAGCAGTAACTGGTATCTTCACAGCAAACCACCCCACTCACCTCCTCGGAAACACCCGATGTACTTGCACACGCCGTGCACCTTTACGGCATCTCACTGCTCTCAAATATCCCCTAACACGCATGATGATCCAATAGTGACTTCCGCACCAAAATATACCGTAGGTTATCAGTAAATATAGAAAAACAATATGGGTCCCCATACGCACCTCCTGTGGCTTTCGACACCAACTGCAATACAGCATTTACTGTGAAAGCAACTTGGCCTCTTCTGTTCAAACCCCAGTTGACATATTCCAGGAATTCAGTGCATAACTAAACTCCAAACAACCAACGAAGCTCAGGCCTCTAGCTTGGGCAGACAAGTGGCAGATGCACGCGCACTCACCTTCTGTGAAACACTGGCTCTGCTGCCGCAGATTACACACAATCAGCGTACGCCGCTGACTACTTCAACAACCGTTCCTTCCCAAACTAAACAAGTCCATTGCTGAGCCTTGTTCGGTATTGCAGGCAGAGGCAGAGCTAAAACCGCCGCTGGGGATTGGAAGGCTCCACGGGCCATGTTACTCACCTCCTGTGGAATACCACGCTAATTGCCGCACACACTATACCCCGTAAACACATCTTGCTTCTCCCTATAAAAATGAACGTGGTGTAATCAACAGTTGTGCTGCTATGATCTCTTCAAACAAGTGAGGGCAGCAAAAAACAACGGTGTGTAAAAACAGGCAAGAGGGACCGGCGTACGCACCTTCTGTGGAGCACCAGATCTTGTGCCACCCACCATACGCTGTGAAACAACCTCGCTACTACCTCTAAACGTTTTCCAAGGTACTAAAGAGGATCCCTGCTGTCCTCTGCTTCAACATGTGAATGGCTCTCAACTCATTGGATTGGACAGCGCCAGATGCGCCAACGTACGCGCCTTAACTAAAACAGCAGATGTACTGCCACTTTCCATACGCTGTAGGTGTGCTAAGTGACTGTTGCTACATATCGAACAAGAAGGCAGCTTAAGACACTGGAACGCATAGACAAACCACAGGGACTAGCGTATGCATTATTTGTGAAGCACGCCACTGACAGCCCCACAAGTCGCGCAAACGGCACTTCAGCAAAATTGTTCGACTCAAGATTGCACTGTCGCCCGCAAATGCATTTGGGATCACCTGCCAACTTCACTGTGCCAGGCACATATGCTAGGGAAGCCAGTGGCTCCATTCATCGCCCGTGCATTCCTTAACAGACCTAATGATTGTCAACGCAAACCATCTCACTGCAAGCGCCCGAACCATTTCTTTCTAAATGCTTGTGACCTGCCCTCCAACTCGGGTCCAGTAATATCCTCACGGCGAAGCCCCACGCGCACAGGCCATCGCCTCGCTAACCCTATCCCTGCGGACACGGGGCTTTAAATCAGGCACCAGGCAGCGCGCACGGTAACGGTGCGTGTCCATTTGCGCCATACCATGCATGCCTCGTACCTTTACAGGTATGAAGAACATTGCCGGAGACGCATGCGCCACACACATAGCCAACTCATCAATGCCAGGGATCCTCAATGCCCACAGCTGAGAAATTGCCCGCTTTGTAGCTTTGTTTCCGATACAGATCGCCTCAAACACTCGGCAATTTGGAAATGCCGTCACCTTAAACACAAATACGGGATAAGAATGCACGAATGTTTTGAATACGGAATCGATGGTAACACTGTGTAATCCAAAAACCTAGCAAGCAAAGTAGCTCTCCGCACAACACCCCAGGCAACCTCCAAGACGCCGATGTTTTTAGCATTCTTCCTTGCCTTCAACAGCAATGCTGCCAAACGTTCTGTCGCCTTGCATCTGCTCACGCATCTTCCTTACCCAATGTTGGTACGTGCTGCGCGTAGCAAGAACCAGCTAGCACACATGCGTGTCTTGAGAGCCTGTAGCAGACCATATTACTTTGTCCAGGAGTGTCTTGAGAGCCTGTAGCAGACCATATTACTTTATCCAGGAGAAAGGCAACCTCTGCTGTCACACAATATGTAGGTTTTGTGACGCAAGGGTATCTCATTCTTTTTCGTCACGTATAGACTCAGCCATAGGCGGTGCTGCATTATATCTACACTGCCGCTGCCAGCAGTGCAAATGCAAAGGTTGGACGAAATCCCTCTGGCAACAAACAGCTTGAAACGTAGGGAAAAGCCTGCTCAGCGCCTCACCCTTAAATGTGGATCGGCAGCAGCCGCACAGCACAGCACACTGCTCGACAATTTGCGCCGTCGCAGAAGGCAACACCTGCGCTGAATGGAGTATCAGCTTGTAAAGCTTGCTCATTACACTATTTGCGGTACGCTACTTCTGTGGCCAAGCCGGACCGCCGCGTATTTCCTTCAGGCGCTGCTCAGTAGGAAGCCCTCACAACAAATTGTCACACGCACGTTTCCGAAGCCTTTTGCTCTGCGATCACACGACGTGAAATCAAATGCGTTCCAACTGGCAAAAAGGGGTCGACGGCAATTCACCAACTCCTCATATAGGTAGCGACAGTGCAAAGCCCTCAGCAGGCTCTCGCAGTTCATGGAGCCCGTGCAACAACCCTGCAAACAGTTGTATGCAGCGACAATAACCACCACTGTAACAAAACAAGAAACGTGCTCTCACACACCACGTCGTCTGCCTGCTGTTTCTTCACACAGCGTTACTGCAACCAAAATGATGTCAGCCATGGATGCTGTGCCCGACTGCACGCCCGTACACTAGGGCCTGCGCTGCACGGGAGTTTTCAACACATAGTGCACGGAACCACAAATATCTTGCTTGATCATGAGCGGCCAAGAGCAACTGGCCGCCTCCCGGCTTCTCTTACTGGAACCCCTTACTCATTGTGCCTCACCTAGCTGTTCTCCGATACGGGTGCTAGGCCACCGTAGTGCAGAAGCGCTGGGGCGGTGAGAGACCTGGGACGTGGGACTGGAACTGACACAAAGTAGAGAGATGCCTACTCTCTGGATGCGTCAATCGTTGCAATCATAGCGCTGGTTTCGTGATACATCAGCACGAATGCCGGAGGCAGCTAACGACCCACGTAACCTGCTGAAGTGTCATTCAGATCAACCCATAACAGTGCTTGCCATCATGTGCAGCTTCTTTATCGGAGAGTGTGTCCGCCTCGGTTCTGAACACACAACGTTTAGTTCGCCTGTAGAATGGCAAGTCCTTGACCGTCTACGCGAGTCTAAACCATACGACACCGGCTTGCCCAGTAAATGACTTTTGCACGGCTACCTGGCTTTCCAATACATGCACGATCGCAGAGAGTTGTTGCAGTACTGCAGGCGATGGGGGCATTTGCTGTTTAACTGCTGCATATATCATTTCGTACCGTCTGCACGAATTAATCGACTGATGTGCGTGCAAACACCGTTCCAGCATCTTTGCTAGAAGTCCGGAGTGGAGTAGTCTCTGACACCTTGATCCATACCCACCGATTAACTCAACGTGCGGAATAACTGTTGTTATTTCTAAAGGTTTCGATACGTGCGTCTAAGCGTTCGCAGGTATGGGTTGTACAAGCGTGTCTCCAACAATCAAGGCAATGCCCCGCTTTTCGCACTCCGAGCCTGTCGCGTTTACTCACTACACACTTGCCGTGTTCTGCAGTGGTTCGCAACTTAGCATATGAAGTCCCGATGACTGCGGAGTTACTTTGGCTACTCACATTTAGACGCAGGTACAGCTCCTTAATTGTAAAGTGTCTGTAGGCAGCAGGACCGCCTCCTGTGTCTCATGCTGTTCATGGCTGATCTCACCGTGTGCTCTGTTTCCACACATTCGTAGATGCCGTGCTCCATTTTTGTTCCTCTTTCCAAACTCAAACCCTCATCGACACCCGGCACCAACATGCCCCAACTCAGCTTGGTTTCATGCTTCTGCCCTGCCAAGGCTGTCCACGCATGCGCATCGCCAGAAAGGTCTGCATACGCTTCATGCTCTCTGGCTTCGCCAATCCCTGGGACGTGCATTGGGGGCTGACCGTAAGTAGACAGATACCTACAGGCTGCATGCATCACTCGTTGCAATTCCAACCGATGTTTCGTGATACATGAGCATGAATGCCGGAGGCAACTAACGACCCATACAAACTGCTGAAGCATCGTCTAAATCAAAACGCAACAGTGCTCGCCATCATTCAGGCAGATGCAGCTTCGTAGTTTGGTCTTTCCAACTGCCTTGAACGGCGGCCAGCGGAACCGACTTTGAGAAGCAAACAGGGATCGACGGCGATTCACCAACTCCTCAAAAAGGTAACGACAGTGCATAGCCCTCAGCAGGCTCTCGCAGTTCGTGGAGGCCGTGCAACAACCCTGCAAACAGTTGTATGCAGCGACAATAACCACCACTGTAACAAAACAAGAAACGTGCTCTCACACACCACGTCGTCTGCCTGCTGTTTCTTCACACAGCGTTACTGCAACCAAAATGATGTCAGCCATGGATGCTGTGCCCGACTGCACGCCCGTACACTAGGGCCTGCGCTGCACGGGAGTTTTCAACACATAGTGCACGGAACCACAAATATCTTGCTTGATCATGAGCGGCCAAGAGCAACTGGCCGCCTCCCGGCTTCTCTTACTGGAACCCCTTACTCATTGTGCCTCACCTAGCTGTTCTCCGATACGGGTGCTAGGCCACCGTAGTGCAGAAGCGCTGGGGCGGTGAGAGACCTGGGACGTGGGACTGGAACTGACACAAAGTAGAGAGATGCCTACTCTCTGGATGCATCAATCGTTGCAATCATAACGCAGATATCCTGAGTGATCCATAATGTCAAACGCAGGAGGCGAGTAAGGATTTACATCAGAGTGAAAAAGAGGACACTGGAGGGACCCGCAGTGAAATTCAATAATTTGCATATCCCTAGTCTGCTCATGCATGCATGCGCACGTTCCAGTCTAGCGTTGCTACACACAGCCCTCTGAAAGCCCACTAGCGTTGAGTTGGTTGCCTTCTAAATACTGCCCAGACGCTCTGTTTTATTAATGCGCACACAATGCTGGGGGTGATGTAGTCTGTCCAATAGTGCACGCGTATGCGAACGGGCTGATAAACGCATATTTGTGTGGTTTTCGGATACACAGGCAAGCTTACGTGCACGCAGAACTCGCCTCAACATCCCTGTCGGAAGGTGCAAGTGTGCGAAGCTGAGAGCCCGCATGCAAAAAAGGTGATCCTATCAACACGCCGAACCGCAGTTATACTATCGAGATGCTCCGGAGCTGAATAGGTTGGCGCAGCTGCACTAGGATCACTCAATAAAAGCGACGAGACAAACAACAGCGAAAGAAGGACCAAGACTGCCGGTAGAAAATAGATATGTCAACAGGCAGTGAAGGCAAAGGAAGAGAAAAAAGAGAAAGACCGAGCAAAGAGGAGTCAGCAACGATGCCCGCGCCTAGGAAGCGGAGAGCTCTAGCAGCAACAGTAGCAGCAGACGCGAGGGCAGGAGCAGAAGCACCACCATTAGGAGCACTAAGGGCAAGGGCAGGGAAACAAACAAAAGCATGAGAATCAGCAGCCCTTCTGGAGTCTGCGCTAAGTAGGAATGCCTAGTGTTTCATGTGTTGCAGCAAGCTTCCATATATTGCGACGTTTCAAAATGTACGAACCCGACTGGATTATTAATTGACGCACAAACTGCGACAATCGAGTGTAGGGGGTCACATGTTTTTACTGTCTCCGCTCCTCTGAGTATGCAAATACACTGCAGCAGCCTTGCTCCAAGGCCTGCCTCCAAGCATCGCCGTTGCCACGTCATCCCTTGGTCTGTCTGCCAAGTTAGGCCTGCCTCCTGAATAGCTCTTCATAGCGTACAACCGCATTTATCGCATTACAGTGGCTACAAAACCCAGACATTTGTGCTGAGTACTTACGCCAAGAGCTAAATTGTGCAGAAAATGCTGACACAGCACGGGAGTATGGAGTACACTGTGTTGTAACGTGCACCGTGTAGGTACAAACCTACTTTCTGCAAACATCGTTTGCTGGTCGTCCGATGAGCTCACGAGTTAGTAAAGCGTAGTCCGGTGCACCTACTGGTTCGACCTTTCTCCCGAATGCGCAGAATGCCTATTCACCGTTGCCTATTCGATCAGCGCAAACCTCCGAGACTTTCCACAAACTAGCCGAATCAAAGCCCACCCTCAGAAGAGGCTTGCCCTCTTCGGGGCACCTCCTGTACAAAAACTGCCCCTGAACAGCCAACAAACCACCTTGCAGGATGGCTGATGAGCTGCCCTTTCCCGGTGCTGCTTCGTCCCTTTGTACGGCAACTTAGCAACGGCACTTGAACAGTAGCCCTTCCACTGTCGTGTCGCCCAAAGACTCCACGGAAGTTTTTAGGAGCTCTGCAAGCTGTTTAAGTGCACGTGTAGACGGGATGAACCACACCTATCATGAGGCTTTCTTCTGGACTGCAAGAAAACAAGGGCAATTATCCCAGCTGATGCTACACCAAGGCGACAAAACACTCCCATAACGCTGCGTACGATACATAGTAATATGTGTTTTTGACAGCAGACTATCTGCTGAGTTCCCTTCGACTCACTGTCTGTGCCGTGCGCGCTCTGGACCTTGCCTTCCGACATTGCTGTCCTTACCCAGGTCCCCCTCACGCAGGGCAAGTTGCAGCAAAACTTTACTGAGGGCCAGTCAATGTACTGCCGTTTGCACTGCTACCCGTTCTGCGGGCAGCGCTATATCTTGTTAATTGCTTGATCAGCATAGACCATATCTAGTCTGTATGAATTTTGCAAACACAGGAAACCATACAAAAGGTCGTTGGGAGCCGGTCACACATGGCATGGATGGAGACAGTGTTGTTGGTCATCTCAATTGCCGTGGGCGCCAGACGACGGTAATGGACGCCAGCGAACCCACGCCGTCAGCTTGGCCTGCAAGAAGGCATTGAATGCACATTTTGCCTTCTTTGTGTGCCTTTGAGCCCTAGCATACTCAAACAACGGCACAAATGTGGACGGGCAGAGCTATTCCAGTTGCCCCAAGCTCACATTGCACATCTGTGCTCAACGATCCCTTTGTAGATCCAGCCAAAACTTGCGCACTTGCTAAAGAACGCCAAAATGCCGAAAATCGTTACCCAAAGCACTGCGTAGACCTAGCTACTATCACCGCTGCTTAAGACAGCAAGCAACCTACGCTGTTGGATATTTAGGCAACTGCATGTGCAAGTCTTGTGATGCCTACCCTGATACTGGAGGGGTAGCGCCACCTCACAAAGCACCGTGTCCTTCATTCGGTTGTCACACAACAGCAAATACTCATTAGGAGTTGGCTTCTTAAGCGTTCGCCAAGACGGCTTTCACAGTGGCATTCACAGCGCCGCTAGAATTCTCTGTAAGTGCGCAATTCGCCAACACGCCAAATGTACCCCACGGATGCCGAAGAGGAACACTACCGTTGCATGCTGCCACCGCGACTCACACTGGCAGCTGAAAAGCCGTCTCGCGCACGCATGTAGCAGCGTAGGTCCAGTGTGAGAAGTAGCTTGGAAGTGCGGTGGCTTTTGACTGATGCAAAGTAGAAGCGTAACTACTTGGATCTAGTATACAATGATGACCCCACGCGAAACTCCATGGGTGCTTTCTCTCAGAGGTCTTCTTCGCTGTCAGGAGCACGCTCCCCAGGTATCCGTTGCCCGTGCGTGTAAACGGAACTTTAGAATAGCTTATTTGTCCCCCGCAACTTCACGGAACTGAGACTGGGCTCCAAGCAATACTATATGCGCAAAGAGTGACACTACAGTACTAAAGGCACGGAACGCAAATAGAGCAATAAGCTCCTACGGCAACATGAGCCGTCACTGGCTCTCAGCACAAAAGCTGCAAGAATCCCTTAGCAGGCACCTCGACGCTTCTGCTTTTAAGCTGTGACGAAAACCCACCATGTAACTCTTAACGCACCCGCCACAGGGTATGCAGCAGCTGTCCTGTATCAAAATTTGGAAGGCGTCTGGAGACTTATGGACTGCAACTTTCCTTAATACCTACAGCCTGATTCGAGCGTCTGCAGAGGTCGTGCACTCCTTTTAAGTCTGGACCCACTGAGCCCAAGATTCATGGAAGACCTCTACAAGGAAAAATCTAGTGGTTGCAGGAAGCATTTAGTTGGCAATTTGTAGAAGAGCCGCGTGAACTGTCCTCTTAGTCCGCTTTATGCAAGCAACCCTTTTGTCGTTCGTTGGTTAATCTAGGCGCACGCCTAAAACAATGTGCTGAGGTTAACATCAATAAGCAGCTGCATGACACATATTCGCACGAAAATTTGCCATTAATATTGAGCACAAAAAAACAGCAGACAGGAAGCCGGCATCCTCCAAAGCTAGAAGCCCATACCGCTGCAGGTAGCGCGACCGTATTCCCATATTCCAAATAGTTCTACGCCTCTAGCACATATAGGGTGCCTAATGAAGGCATTCTAAACAGGTGTAGATGCCGTAGTAAGAGAAGCAAAACAGATTAATGCGCGTTTGGCATGCACTCCCGTTCACATCTTCTGGGGATTTGCCGCCGCCGCCTACCTCCATTTTTTGGTGTTTGTTCCTGCAGCCACGCGCTACCCACGCTGATGTCCGTGGGTGTCATTCAGTGGAATCATACAGGGCCGGGAATTGGTGGCTCTGATCGCTCTTGCTTCATGCCAGCCAACGCTTCTTTTGTTGATTATCTGCTCTGCACTGGCAAGTTTCAGTGCAACGCTGCTGTTCAAAACTCCAGTAGTCAAGACACGCACGCCTAGCTGGCGGGAAGGTAAGCATGTTAGGATTCTTTTCCTGTTGATATGTTGCTCATCATGATTGCAAGCGGGGTTGCGTCACTGCGGAGCTTGATTGACAATGGGCGAAGCTCTCATAAAATGCAACTGCTAGAGACACTTAGGGGTTCGCTTAGCAGACAAACATATCCAGGTAATGCATGGATGTCTACAACGCCGATCTGTGCGCGTGCACATTCTGCATCATTCTGTCAATGTGAAGTCGGAACCTAGCCCAGTCACTCTACTCCATGCCAGTCGCGTGAGACAGCCATCGCTGAAAATACATACATTTACGCATATATACGCTTTATTAATATACAAATATACGTATTTCGGTGCAGATTCGACGCTCAGGCTGCGCAACAGGAGTCAATCCCAATGTGACACTGGTGTTGAGAGAGATAACTGCCTGTACCAGGACTACAGGGTTTTGCATGGACCGTTTCGTACTCTTACACAGGCCTTCTTTGGTTTAATATTGCAGCACATACAAACGTCCTGACTCCTCTGCAAAGAAATGAGCCAGCAACTAGCAAACGAACTCAAGCACTGCGCCATAGTTCACTTGGTATGACACCCTTGCTTCTAATCCAGACCAAAACATTGTCTAGTACGCCGAAGCGGACCTGATCAAGGAACGTAAAATAATTTTTACTGCAAGGCGCGCTCACGCAAGCCTACGCAAGTACCAGGGAGCGTTGCTAGGTGAGCCGAACGTGTCGACGAAGTGTATATATTGCCTACACAATCGCCAAAGCGCGTTATTAGGGAAGCGGAGGGCGTCGGCGAAATGTATATATTGTAATGTTGAAGTACATCCTGGACGAGTCAACTCTGAGAGGATTTAATGCCGCAAGCTACACACTGTTACATCACCCTGGGTACTGTGAAATAGGCCCTATTAAACCACATGCGACTTTGCTATTCACCCACTCCGCGGCATTAAATAGCCATGAATTAATTCGGATGCATGACTTGCAGAAAATCACCACGCTTACTCAGAGCTGCCCAATTATTCACGGGACAATTTGCGTTAGTGTTAAGCACGCCTAACGAGTGGCTGCGCTGGAACAGTTGAATTTGCATGTAATGCACTGCTTGTGACATTGAGAAGCTTGAACAGCCTTCCCAAGCCTAAGTTCATCCAGTCCTGCGTTGTGCGCAGACGGTGCTCACTACCCCATGACGTCGTACCCCATGATAGCCCACCGCAAAACGCAGTCTGTGGAGGGCAACACGAATGATTAAGTTTAATCGCTCCGAATTTCGGGCACGAGTTATCGACCACTAAATCCACAGTCATGTTTATGGTGGGCCGCATAGGCCATGCTTTATCCTGCCGTCCTACTTTCCTGCGGCACTTGGCCCTTACTCACACACGCGGCTCGCCCGATCAACCAGCGCTAGGATACAGTGCAATTCGCCAGTGGCAAGGTGTGAAAACGATCTCTAGCCCAGCTACTGGATTCACGTCTCCTTTTTCGAACTCGTATGTACCTGCATGCACAGCTTTACGAGCTTTCACACTAATCGCACATGAGCAAGCAGCAATGGTTCCGACCTTATCCGCGCTTTCACCGCATCTGACAATGGCGGATCGCAGCCCTTGCAGCAACCGCTTGTGCGCCTCCTGAACTGTCAGTACAGTACAGAACCTGCATACTTCCTGGGCAGAAAAGCAAGCACGTACAAGAGGAAAAAGAATGTCGCGCCCTACGTTTACATAAAGGCACCTGAACTGCATTGGCATTCAGTGTAAACAATATATAAGTCAACCAATTTCGCATTATATCCCTCTATACGGCTCAGGCGTTACCCTCATTGGTCTCCAAAGACCCCACGAAGCTGCTGGATTCGATAGGTATTGATCAAGGGACTTTTTTTGTCGTAGCGTTAGACGAGTTGCTAAACGCCCCCAACGTATGGAACGCAAGGTACGCACAGAGCGGTCGACCTTTACCACGCAGCTCAGGGAATTGCCACTGAATGCTTTGAAGCCTTTTCAGAGAGAAGGGAAAAAACAAAGAACACTATCTGGGGCACTCATAGACTGCGTCCACGTAAAGCCCTAGGTCGAAACAAGCCAAACATTCGCTTAAAACTAGTTGCTCTACATGCACTCAGGCATGTCTCTGCGCAATATTATTCCAAACCACATCAATGCACCCATCGTGCACACCAACCATCCCGGTCCCCGAACGAAAACGTTGCCACACCTAATTTGCACTGCCCTGCAGAAGGCCGGCCCCACCGAATTTGTGCAGCAACGTCCCATGCCAGATCCAGTCTGGCAGGTGCTGATTGAAGCGGCAACGCCCCCACATTAAGCACACCTGAGAATCGCACTTACAAAGCGAAACGATCCATCGCTTCCTCTGCATTTGCATGTTGCGTAAGCGCGCATGTACCTAGGCACCGTGTTACCAGCCTATAGACCGTGGGAAAGGCAGCCTGCACCTAGCGCAATCTGTCTGGCCGCATACATGTCCTCGTCATTGCCTGCAACAGCTGAGCGCAGTCCTTCCTGCAGCCCTCTAAACACACCCCAAACCGCCAATGCGAAAGGTTTGCATACTTGCTGGACAGCACAGCACGCAGATGCATCAGAAAAATACTGCACGCCCTATCTGCACTTGCGCGCATGAAATGCATTGGCTTTGGATGTACCCGACAAAATAGTCAACTAATTCTCGGGGCACTGTATAAAACTCAGGATACCCTCAAAGTGGTCCCTAAGGAACCAACGGAGCATCACCATCGGTAGGTACTGATCAAGAGCTGCTTTCCCTTAAAATGTTAAGCTAGGGACGAAACGGTTCCAATGTACAAAACAACGTGCGCGCACAGGATGCTTAACCGTTTACCACCCCGCTGAAGCGCTCAGGAAGCATGAAACGTCTGTGGCCAGAAAAGGTTAATAAATGTACTGAATGCATCTGCTCGAGAACCCAACATCGATATTCTTTTCACCAAGCCATGCACTCGCGTACAAAAAATACCGGGCCTTTATTCCGTTGGGGATGCGTTTGACCAGCTTTCGCTGCCCCTACCAACTCGCAACTAGTTTACATATGGAGACCAAGACGGTCGCCACGCTTGGTCTATGCCCCGTTGCACCGGAACTGCCGTCCCAGAGAACCACAAAGAATCGAAGGGCCTTCATTGCAGATACAATACTACAATGTTGTAACAAAATGTTTTCACGCTGCAGCGGAGTGTGCACTTCCCAAGCAGCAAGCATGCGTGCATGAGAACACACAGCTCGACGTGCTTCCACACCCCTTGCACACTATGGTGCAAGTATTGAAACGGCTGGATAAAAACCACAAGCCCTCAGCATGCCCCATAAGTGCTGCTAATGACTGAGTAGTCCAGCACCTGCCTATTATAGTGTCTACATACTTGCTGCGCAGAACGCACACCGACATTGTGTGAAAGGGTACAACACAACAAACATTGGAGCATTGGGATGTGCGAGCATGAATTGCATGCGCTTCCTATACAAGCAACGTGCAGTCAAGCCAGTTTTCCGACGAACGTCAATGACGCATTCGTTCGTAACTACCATTTACTCCGCACACATAGGAGCATGGTGAGCTTCGCCAAAACGGATGCATGGACATGAAATGCAAATTCGGCCTTCTTAAGTACAGCGAAATAGCTACATGATGAGCTACAGGTTCTGCATTCTTTTACGCAACAGCCGGAAGCATGTACATAGCGTGTTTGTCGGGCCGTCGGCATCGGCCCATTGTTTGATATCCCGTTTCTCCGTAGAACAACTACTATCGCACCTGGCCCTGGTGGCTCCAAATACTACTGGAAGTCGGCCGCAACTCACCTAGTAGTCACTCCTTTCCCCAAACATGCCTAGCGCCGAACATATGCCCCTTAACATACCTCCCTAGCATTGGCTGCAATTTCGGACTGTACCATGCAAACGTATATCACTTGTCGATGTACACTACCCTTAACAAAGCCAAAGCAATCCAGGTATGAAACAAACAGAGCCTTCACATCTCCTCACAGGGACGATTCCGCCACAGCGTTGTCGTGGACACGGGAATACGAGGAATATAACCGCATGATGCTAGCAAATCCAAGTCCCCTAACCAAACAACAGGTGCGAAAATCCCAACCGACAACGGTCAGTCTCATATCGGTAGGCGAAGCTTACTGAACCAAGCGCAAGCATCTTACATAGAAAGAAACGATGCTCATGGGTCTGCTTGCTCCTGCCAAGGCGCATGTTCTCGAAACCCAGAAAGATCCACGACTTTACACGTTACAAGGTGTTCGGGAAACGGTCAGTGCGTGCACGCTCTAGTGCCCCCTCCCCCGTTGCATCTGCCCACTGTGCTTCACTGCTATCAGCATTGTTCCCTGGTACGCCAAGCTCAAACCACACCACACAACATATTCGTAAGCATTGCACCTATATCGAACATACAGCAGCATATATAATCCAAGCAAACCAGG
>HG713486.1:0-16253 GCA_000499725.1 Eimeria brunetti
GTTTCTCGTTGCTGTGTGGTGAACCTTCCTCTGGAATTGGGATCGTGCGGGGGCTTTGCCAGGAAGTATGGAGATTTTAGTGGTTTTTAGTGTCAGAAGATGAACCGTTAGTCCCCCCTGTTAAGTGATTGAGATGCTCATATCCCTCAGCCTGTCCCTCTTTGCAAACAAACACCAATGGTCAGGGTTTAGGGCGCTACGAAGCGCCGAACCGCTAGAACAGTTCGCAACACCCTCGGAACCTGCCAAATACGTTCACTTTTTCGACGCGAATAGGGATACTGGTACGTCCTAGCATGTATGGAGGGTTGCTGTTTCTTCAGTCAAAATAATTTTTTTTTTACTATATAACGAATATATCGTCCCATTTCGCTGCAAAAATACAAAACAAAAGACCAAAAACGAAGGCATTTTACTGGGGCAGTACTGACACTAAGATACGAACGTTAAGGTGCAGCCTCGCAGGCGTATATGTACAGTGAACGTAGTGGCTGGTTTACCAAGTTCTGCCTTGCTATCGTTCGTTTGGGGGTGACTCGGCATTGCTATGCGTTTTCGAGACAAAGGCTAACACTGCAGTCGCCCTGAGTAAACAGGCAAGAAGTATCTGCGTGGGGGAGTAGTACTGCGCGGTAGGAGAAGGTGGCAGCTAGTCTTTTATTTGTTTCGAGCTCTGTTGAGGCACTGGAGACCATATCGGTTATGCACTGTGGTATTCGGCTTGCAGAAAAGGAAAATATCGAAAATATGGCAGTAGCTGACAGCGCGGTCAACGGTGATCGTCTAAAGCTGCCTGGCTCCTGCACACACGAAGGCAGGGCAGGACTCGTAGAGCAGCCCGATGGCTCTGATTGTCGCGGAATTAGGCAGGCGGTTGTGCATTCGGAGTCTATGCAGTTTATGAGTAGATGCAGTTTATGTGTGTGTCCCTGATTTTTCTTTCGAGCTGGGCATATCGCGGCAGTGTGCTCGTAGGACTGTCGATCAATATAATAGGCAAAGCTGGTACATGGCACCTTGGTTTGTGCACACTATATATTTTCTAGGCATTTCCATTTTTTGACTATCGTGGTTGTCGTTTGCCGACGAGAACCGACTCGACAAGTGCCCATCAGGAAGCCAGTTAAATCGTCCTGCAGTTGTCGTTGGCCTTGCGCTTGGTTTGCGTGACGTGGCCTCCAAAAGCTCCATATGCAGGCAGAATTATACGCAATGCCTCTCCAAGAGGTAGGGTATATCTATGTATGAGCACCGTTGGGTTATGCAATTTATGTAAGCGCGCCTACGGTCCTCGTGTTTCAAAGAATCCTGAAGGCTTGTATCCGAGAGTCACTGTGCTCAGCAAGTATGCCACGCGTAGCAAAAGCATCTGCTGCGGGAGGGTGTGCAAACTCCTACCCTTCAGGCGGTCTGATGGCAGGGAAAAATCTACGCCTGCATGCATGCTGATTCAAGGAGTTGCACTGTGGAAAGGGTGAGCTCATCTTGCTTCAATCTGGCTCTTCTTCAGCAATGATTGTCTTGAGGGGTTTGGGTGCGGCAATATGTGCCTGCGAGATAATACTGTGCCACTACACAAACTCAGATTGAATTGGTGACACTTTATATCTGCAGCACAATACGCGGTAGGAGGCTTCAGCGACAACGCGGCGATTTATGTTGCACATTTAGTATGGTTGACGGCGAGCTGAGTTGTGCAAGATGGTTGGGATGTGGCAAACAGAAAAGAGCGGGCAGCTGCTAGCGACGCAGCCAACAAAAATTTTGTGCATCCGCATGGAGCATACACTCGACAGTTGAAGAGCTGGCAGCTTGTGGCGACCCAGCGAATAAGAAATCTGTGCAGCCGAATGGAGTTTACACCCGACGGCTCCCAAACCGCAGTTGATTCCGTGCCTTTTCGGCAACACAAACAAATGCGGAGCCCGTTATACGGGCTGGTGCCTTTCGCGCGGGAGGGTTAAGGTCTTTGCCTTTTGAGTGGGTTCATTTCGTTGAAAATACTGCATTGCCCCGTTAGTCCTTGGCATCTCACTGAAATGTGTTCAAAAACATTCCAACCTACCGGGGAGAGGATAACATTCCTTACAAAATGTTGCCTTTAACATCTTCAATTTCGTTTTGCTGGTTGCCTCGGCTTGAGTGTGCCAGTGTGTCTTGTACGTCTGGAAACATTTTTGATCCTCTTTGGCATTCTAAGAGCAAAACGACACCGATATAACACCCCACTCTGCCTACCGCATGCCTAAATGATCCGCTGCATGATTTTGCAGTCAGTATTAAGCTCGTCCCTATTCCGCCTGGCCTGGCGAAAACCAACGCAGTTTGTCGATACGAGTACATCCACCGCCAGGCAGAACCCAATGATGAATCTGTATTCCTGAGCACCGCCAGGTCCCGCATTGTTTGTGGAACAGCAAAGGCGAGACGGGACTGACGCCACGCCCAACACGAGTTGTCTGCATGCTGTTGACGCTTGCACAACAGAACGCCTTAGCCGTAGCCAACTGTGCAGCTATAGAGTAAGCACAAACTAGCAGNTGACGCTTGCACAACAGAACGCCTTAGCCGTAGCCAACTGTGCAGCTATAGAGTAAGCACAAACTAGCAGCCCCCAGAACGCATTCGGCGTACCTGGTTGGTTTGGCGACACTAGTCAAGTTATTTTGTCTCCGGGGTAAGCGAGCTTAGCGATTGCGTCACCTATGTTCGAGCGCGGCATTTCACGACGAAACGTCAAAAACACCCTAACATACTCGGCGGTGGGGGATGGAAAGCAGGCCTTCGGTCTTCTCGCACATGATGTTTCAGGCACGCCGCGGAGATATTTTGTCCTGATCGGCTGCCCAAGGGAAACCATTTGATGAGGGATTTCTGTATGGGCTGCTGAACCTTTTTTCAGCTGGGTTTGCGTTGGGCCTTGCTTTACACACTTAGTTGTCTCCCTCTGCCAATAAGAATATACGTACTATTTGGGGAGCCGCAATCAACCGTGCATGTGTGGGCGTGTTCAGTTTGCTTGAGCGCGTTGGGCGGCCACGATGTGCCACATCATTCCCTCGCTTCGTATGCACACGCAGTTTAGGCTTCTCGGTGGCGCGCTGCGGTTGAAAGGACGTATGCGGACTATTAGGATATTTAGTTGCGATGCTGCAAAATGCTTGACAACTAGGACAGCCTGTAGCTAGCCAGAGGCACGGCAAGCAATTTCACCGTCTAGACGCGAGCATGGGTACTGTTGCGTTTTAGCTTGTATGGAAGCATGCTTAGATATGCGTATGTGCACTAGTGCAGATTTATGAAGTTCAAGCGTGAGGCGAAGTGAATGCGTCTTTCATTTTATCGGTGGGCTGCATCACTGCTTACTGGAATGGCTGATTTGGAGCTCCAAGGTGCGCTTGCCAGGCAAAGCTGAAGATTGGAAACAACCTCAGTAAATTGGTAGAGCCGTATGTGTGCAGCGCAATACGTGGCATAGGGCAGCAGGGGCTATGCGGCTATTAGTGCCAAACGCGTAAAAGTAATGGCGATTATCTCGGTTATGCGTGATGGTATTGGGTTTGCCGAAAAGAGAAAAGGCGAAAAATTAGCAACGATAAGCGGTGCGGCCACGAAGAAAATTGTAAATCGGAGTGGCGCTTGCAGCAAATACGGCAACATTCGTAGAGCCGGAATATTTTTCTGGCGAAACTGGGCAAGGTATTTTGTTTTCGGAGTGGGTGCAACTCATGGATGTGTCACAGGTGTTTTCTTTCGATCAAATCATCCAGCTGCAGGGTATTCGTAGCACGTGCTCACAAGCATTGAAGGTGAATATGACGCAGGACGCCTTTGCTTATTTAGGTTAGACATCTCCAAGGCCTTGAACATTTTCGATTTTCGCTGGCCTCCTAACAAGACGCGGTTCTGCAAGGGCGTATTATGCAGTCAGCTGCATCGNGTATACGCAGCAATTGCTGTAGAGCTACATAACCTCCATGTGGGAGCATTGTGGGGCTGTGCATTGTGTATGCATGTGTCAAAGTCGGCGGTTTGGCAAGGGATTCTCTGTATTTGCTATCTCGCGTTGGTTTGTCCAGATAGTATGCCAATAGTACCGTTCGCGTCTGATGGAGGAGCGCTCTGATAGGGGAGCGTATGCGAACTGCAAGGGTTCAGGCTGTGTAATGGTTGGCCTGGGCGTATATATGCATGCGCGCAAACTTACGGAGGGTCGGTGTGAGAAACAGAAATACTGAAAGGTCGTTTGTCTCCAACAATAACTTGCTTTGGCACCTACTATGGCAATGTCGGTCTTGAAGTAGAAGCAATCGATGAATGCGTCACTAATTTGCGCTGTTTGATTTTGGCACATCACGGCGAAATGCCCGTAGCAACCCAGCATAGTAATTAAAGAGAAATGCGGCTGGCATGCCAACGGTTTGGACGTGCGTGATGCTGCTCGTCACTCTTAAACATCCCCCAATCTCGGTGGTTTTCCAACAAGAAGTAAAGACGCCCCGTGCAGTCAGCTTCATCCTAGTGCGATTGGTTTACTTGCCATCGTTGAAATTAGCTCCGTGTGCAGATTCGATCATCCGCATCCTTTAAAACGGAGCTACTGGATCTGCATATACTTGCACTGTGGGGCTATCGGTTGTGTGTACCCGCGTCTGCGTCCGCGGTGTCGCGAAGCCTTACTTGGGCTTGCGATCATGCGCTGTGGCTGAGCAGAAAGTATGAACAGAATAAAAAGTCAGAGTTTCGTAGCTGCATAGCGTCTAGCCGCTATGGGAGTATGTAAGGGATGTGAAGCACGATAGGCAAATTCAACTTGCTGCGGCAGTTGTTGCTGCGCTGGCATTTCCGGCTCCCTGAGGGCAAGCATGCACATACCTGCGTGCACGCACTGNGCAGTTGTTGCTGCGCTGGCATTTCCGGCTCCCTGAGGGCAAGCATGCACATACCTGCGTGCACGCACTGGTAGGGCCCTGCAGTTTCAGACGAAGCAGAATTTCTGTTGGGGTCAACAAAATTCTCCGTATTTATCTACTGGGGCAGGATATGCTGGCAGAATGTAAGAACAGAATAAAAAGTCAGAGTTTCGTAGATGCGAAGCGTCCAGAGCGTAAAACAGAGTGCATTCCTGTTGAGGCACGCAAATAGAATCCGCCTTATAGTCGGCGTTGTGGGCAATGCTACAGCTACAGTTCGGGATATCTCATGATATATAGGGATGCACAGGTGCAGTCACTCAGATGTATGG
Source organism: Eimeria brunetti (assembly GCA_000499725.1). Classification (NCBI taxonomy): domain Eukaryota; phylum Apicomplexa; class Conoidasida; order Eucoccidiorida; family Eimeriidae; genus Eimeria; species Eimeria brunetti. Next base: position 5,246 of record HG713486.1, read on the forward strand.
AGTTGCAGTCGAAGAAGAAATGAGAACACGTTTTGATTCACCCGTGCAGTTCCCGGCTATGTACTTGCCTGGTATGCTTCCACATCATGCGACATGCGTATTTGAGAGAGAAACCGGCATTAATATGTAACAAAGTATATGTAAAGCGCAAGTGGTAGGGGACAGCAGCGCCAATGGGATAGTTTGTGCGCACATCCACGTGGCACTTGCCTAAAAGAGCACGGAATCCGCGGATCAAAATGTGGGTATTCGGTAACACGAATGGGAGCGGATATTGTAGTCTAGGTGGGTTTCTGGTTTGGAAAGTTGAGCTCTTTCGAGTTGCGAGTAGGTGAAATTTACGGGAGTGTCACAAATTTTCCTTAGAGCTTGGAAACGGAGCACAAATTGTTCATAGCAATCAAACATGGTAAACAGAGACAGAGGGAGACAGGTCCTTAGCTTGCACGCAAGAACGTTACCTGTACGTCCTCAACATTTCCAGTTGTCGTTGGTCTTCCAGCGAGAAGCGACTCCAGAGTGTTTCCCCGTGCTTCCAACTATGTCGCGTATCAGGCCGTATGAAGCTTGGGCTTGGTGCACGTACCCTAGTTAGGACCAGATCCGTCTGAGGAGTGGCGCAGGCGAAGCATTTGGCGGAGAGCTAGAGAGCCTGTCTGTGCCAGCTTATTTGCCTTACCAAATCTGTGCAAGCGCTTCGTCGGCTCAAAGGTGGACGAAGCCTTCTCTGGCCTCACGCCCAAGCGCTGGTGTGGCCAGGAAGTACGCCTTGAACAGCAAACGTGCCGGTTTGGGGGGGAAGGGGGTGCTGCTTCGTTGCGGGCTATCTATTTACAGGCATCCATATTTACCTAGTTGCAGTATAAAAAGAAGCGACAGAGCGTTTTGCTTTAACTGTGCTCCTATTTGTTATATAATGTGGTGGGATGTTTGGCGTTGCGAAATGCGCTGGCGAGAATGGCACGTTGCAAGCGATCTCAGTGAGTCGGTGCTGCAGCTTATTGGCAACGCACTATGTAGCAGAAGGCGGCAGTAACTACAAGGGGATTCGTTTCAAATGCTCAGTACCACTGGATATCACCTTGCGTATATATGGTAGTAGGCGTTCTGCAGAGAAGGGGGATAGCAAACGAATGGCAGCGCTTGACAGCACGGCTAACACGAATAGCGTTAATCGGAGAGGCCAGTGTACACAAGCAGGCAGACATCGCACTGCAGGCTGACTTTCCCTGTTAGCGAAGATTCGATAAGCTGTCCTGTGCTCGTCGAAGGAGAATTTTATGAACATGGCACGGATATTCTTTCACGCAGGGCATCTTGGTGCAGTGCGTTAGTAGCGGCTCTCAACAATCACCACCGGCGAACATGACACAGGACAACCTTAGCGCATTTGTGTTGAAAGACCTTTCACACTGTGGCCGTTTCACCAACTTCATCTATCCTCTAACGATTTCAGAAGAACACCTCGTGCAGTCACCTGCATCGTCTTGCAGCTGCTATTAGGCTTTGGCTTGGCTCTTCTGCCGTGTTTAAAAACAGTCCCATCTGCCTATGGGCGTATGCACAGTATGTTTTTGATAGCTAAGGACTGTACATGTGTGTGTATCATGATATCGTGCAGCTTGAGCCCACGCGATTGCGTCACGGTGTGGGAATGCCTTTCCCAGAGTGACGATCCAGTTGTTTTCGCCAGACAGTATGCCCTCAAAACAGGTGGATCTGCGCGGGGGGCTATGACTACTTCTACGTTTCAGGATATCTAATGCCAGGCATGGTATACATTTGCTTGCTCGTCAGTTTATGGAGTTGCAGTGTGAAGACGAGTTGGAATGCTTTTTGCTTTAAGCGTACGCCCAATTGGTACCGGCTGCCGCAGAATGTTCCGGCTCCAGGATATGCCTTCTGTGAGAAGACGAAGAATTCCAGTTAACTCGTATGTGTCTAGCCAAATACGTGACAGGGTGCAGCAGCTGCTGCACGTTTGTCTTTGACATTGAGGTTGATTACGTATGAAAAGAGCTGTTTCGCGTAGAACGAGAACAACGGAGGACAGGGAGCGGCTGATGCTGTGGTCAACACGCATTCCGTTGTTGCTTACTGCGACGGCAAGAGAGAATGCGGCAGCTCTACCTTATAGTGCAGCTACTGAGCAAGACAAGAAGTAAGTTGAATGTATAGTACATGGAGATGGTTCTGGTTTGTCGGGATGGGTTGCGTTGTTACGTCTTGAATGCAGGTGCAAATCATGCATGTATCACTGATTGGTGCTTACGTCGGCACCAAAACACAAGGAATTCATACCATTTTGGCGTAGTAGGCCAGGGCGAACTTGAAGCAGGCTCTCAGTCTTCTCACACGTCAGCTTTAAAGTCTGCCCTTAACATATCCGACTCTCGCTAATATTACAGTAGGACGCAATTCGACAAGGACGCCCCATGAAGCAAGCTGCATCATTTTGCCTTTTGTATTACTCTTGCGCATTGTGTCTTGGTTTACTTGCCTCCATCTACCGACCAGGTTACACTTAGTACATTCCGGCCAGCTAGCGGTTCAGTATATGTGAGCATGCTGGAGTGTGCAGCTCGTATGCACTCGTTTGCGGAGGGGGCGCTGCGAAGCCTTCTCTAGTTTCGCGATGGCGCGGTTATGGCCAGAAAGGACGAGCATATTATGCGAAGCGGTTTGTCACATGAACAGTGTGTAGCACGTCTGAGGCACGGAAATCAAATCTGTAGTGATGGACCATGTGGCATTTCAGATCGTATGGTGGCCAGCATGGATGCGTACCCGCATGCGTGCATATGTATGAAGTTGCAGAGCGAAACGAAAAGTGACATTGCTTTGCATTGAGCATGCTGTGTTTTAGTGCTTGGGTGTGGTGTGGCGTCTTTGCGTTGCTATATGAACTTGCGTGCCTGATCCTGACTATTCAAACGGTCACAGTGTACGGGTGAGGTAGTTGCGGCTGTATGTGTGCAGCGCAGTACTCTATAGGCGGCAACGGCGACTACGGGGTGTTTTGGGCGAAGCGTTTTGCAATAATAGTGGTCTGCCAGGCGGTGTATGATGACAGTTGTTTTGCAGAGAAAGGCAATAGCGAAAGGCTAGCAGCAGCCCACCGCCAACACGGACTTTGTAAATTCGTGCAGCGCTTAGGCGAATGAAAGTGGAAGTCGTAAAGGATGCAGGTGTTTATGGTTTGGCGAGGCTAGTAAAGCTGCTGAGTGTTCGGAAAATGTTAAGTATTTAAATTCGTCATTGGTGTTCTTTGGAGCTGGCCATCACAAACAACCAGTAAGCGGCTTCTTACTCTGGTCGCAAGTGATTCTACAAGCATATTTTCAACACTTTCAATCCCCGTTAGTCTAGTTATCTCTCCAGCAGGAAGCGATCCAACACGGGATTTCCATGCAGTCAACAGCATGCTGGTGTCACTGATGCTACATTTGCGCATCCCTGTACGCTGACTGAAATCACCCCCGCCTGCCGATAGGAGTTAATGGAGTATTCAGCTGAGCGAGAACCTCCATATGTCGTACAGTGAGTGTGTGCACCCTGAGCAAGCATGTGTGCGCGGTAGAGTGGGGAAGCCGTCTTTGGCTTTGTAATCGCGCGCTGTTTTGACCAGACCGTATGAACATGTTCAGGAAACAGACATGCGGTGCGTTTGGCAACAGTTTGTAGCACGTCCAAGACGCAGATATAGACCCAATTTTCTCGGTGCTCGTATGAGTCGCCGTTACTTTTCAGCCAGTATGGGAGCACTCATGGGTGCATACGTGCATGCCTGGAAGTTTCTGTAGTTGCAGGGTGAGGCGAAATAGGACCTCGTTTTGCATCGAGCTCATTGTTGGCAAGCACCATGGCTCGGTGTTTTGATGCCCTTATATGCTCTTGCGAGGCAGCGTCTGACACTGTAGACAGCCTCAGTAATTTGCTGGGGCAGCATATGCTCGGCGGAATGCGTGGTATGAGTCAGAAACGACTAGGCGGTGATTTGTACAAGGCGGGAATAATGCTGGGGATCATCGTGGTTTACGCCCAGTAGTATCTGCTCTGCAGACAAGGGGAACAGCGAAGGAATGGCAGCGGCCGGTGCCGCGGCAAACACAAGTTGTGTCAACCCGAGCGGAGCTTCCATGAAAGAAGGCAGCAGCTGTACCTCAGGATGATGGCCCTGGTTTGGATAGACCGGCTTCCGCATTTCGTGGTCGATGTAGGTTCATTTGGGACGGTGTCATGGGTATTTTCCGATGAAGCCATTTTGCTGTACGATGTTTGTAATGCCTACCCGTGGTGCTGGGAGTTGAACGAGCTTGTGGCACAAGGCACCTGATTCATGCGGAATATATGTATTAAATCTAGAAAATGTTGGATTTTTGTTGGCCTCCCAGCAGGCGGCAATTTGAAGACAACGCCCCATTAGGCCAGCAGCATCCTCCTGCAGCGTGTATGAAACTTGGGCTTTGTTTGCCTACCTCCGTTTAAATCAATTTTACGTGCGGATAGGAGTATGTGCAATGCAAGCCAAGCGGTAAGTTCCCTGCAAGTGTGAAAGTCATGGGTCTACGCAGCTCGTGTGCGCTCGTCAGCCGCGTTCCCGCGAAAACTTGTTCTGGGGTTGCGATATAGCGCTTGGTTGGCCAGAAGGTACGCTGGTAGAAGCAGACGTACGTGGGCTTGCAGCCCATGAATGAGTAGTGCTGCGTTTCAGGGCGGCCGACTGCAACAATGTGTGCTTCATGGTTGCCAATCTAGGGATTGCAATGTGAGAAGTGGTTGCGCGTTTTGCATAAACCATGCATCCTATTAGCATCTGCTGTGGCATGAAACTTTGGGTTCACGCTATGCGTTTCCGAGACAGGGTGTGACAGTACACACAGTCTCAATAAACTTGTGAAGCGGCATGTGTGTAGCGCGATACGCGCTAGAAAGCAACAGTGACTATGGTGGCGTTCTTTGCAAAATTTTTACAACTTTTGACGTCGAGATATATGTGATAGTAGTTGCCCTATGAATACATAGAGTAAGGGAAGGAAGGTTACCGGTGGCGACGCGAGCGACGCGAGTTTTGTTGAAACTCACGGCGCCTGCTTTCAAATGTAGCACCTGCAGCTCATTGCCTAGCTATCCGGGAAGAAAGTGGAAGCCGTGGGGAAAACAGATGTACGTATGGCGCCTGCATGAACAACTGCAGCGCCTGCAGCTCATTGTGTACCTATCGAGTGCGATGAAAGAAAGTGGAATCTGTGGGGAAAACATGCACGTTAGGCTCAATGTTCGTGTTAGTAAGTGCACTTAAGCTATGTGTCACTGATTCTCTTCCGAGTGAACTATTTCACTGTAGGGTGTTCGTATCACCTTCTCAGAATTATCGGAGGCGAACGTGATACAGGAAGCATTGCTTCGTGTGTGTTGTGCATCTCCTGTTTTGAGATTTCTCGCGTCTTGTCTGTTGCCCAGCAACAAGAACGTCACATGCAGCCAGCTGCTGTATCCTGCTGTCGATATTTCCTTAGGGCGTGGCCAGCATAATTTCATTAAGATTAACGCCATGTGCGCACTGGACAACATAAAGCTAGAGGACGCATCTTTGTAAGTGTGGGGCGTATGCAGTTGGTGTGTCAACATTCACGGCCGCTACGTGTCAAAGCCTTTTCTGGCCTTGCTATTATGCTCCTTGTTGGCCAGGAAGTATGCACATAGTCAGGAGCCATCGCTAAGGAGTTGCGAAGCGATCGGCAACTGGAACAGTTTGATGCAACTTGAAGCATGTTGATCAGATTTATCTTCTCTGCGCTGTCATGAATTTTGTTACATTTAAGGCTGTATGGCAGCATACAACGATGTCCACTTGCCCGCTTGTGCATACTTCCACTTACTGGGTAAGACGAAACAGGCAGTCGTCTTGATCCAATTGTGCTTGCCGTTGGTATTTACTGCGGCGGAGTCTCACGGCTCTGGGAAACGCAACTGCGTTACAAAGAGTGTGGCAATGGAACTGGCCGAATTCACTGATGAGGCAGTCTATGCGAAGCGCGATACGTGGTTGGAGGCAGCAGGAACTATGCAGTGATTTGTACCAAGCTTCCAGCTACATTGGAGATAAGCCCCCCTACCTGTGACAATCTTCATTCAGCGCAGGAGGGGGTAGCCACAGGCTGGACCGTGGCCAAAGGCGCGGCTAACACAAGTTCTCTTAGTGGACTCTGCACTTGCCAAGGAGAGAGGAGGCCCTAGTGGAGGCGAATACCTTTGGTTTGGCCGTCCTCGCTAAGCTATTTTGTATCGGAAGAACGAGAAATTGTGGATGCGTCACGGAAAGTTTGTCGAGCTAGCTATCTCGCTACTGGTTATTTGAAGCAAATAGTAATAATGATTAGATACAGGCGTGATACACGGAACCTGGGACGTTTCGAGTTGCAAATGTTTCATATATTGAAGACTTCCCGGCACAAATTTCCCGCACGTTTCCACAATTTTTGGCGGCGAAGGTCGGGCAGGGCTTCTCGTTCCACGTGCTTTTGATGCCTGGTATCTTGGACATTTTCAACACCCGTTGATGTTCCAACAATAAGCGCTTCGACAAGGCCTCCCCAGCTCCATCGTCCTGCAAATGATGTTGAACTTGAATTGAACTTGGTTTGCTTGCGTGCTTGCTCTGTTTAAGTTAGGTCTGTCTGTGGATAAAAGTATACGCGAGATTTTGCGGAACGCCAGGGGACATACATGTGCGAGCATCTTGATATTGTACAGTTTGCGTACGCGCATATTGTACGGCTGTTTTTTGACACCTTTTCTTGCACTAGGTTGACACGCTGCGTTGCCCAGGAAGTATGTCCCTGGACGCGAGCTGCTTTGAGCTTGTCTTGCGAATATGGAGTGTGGTGGTGCAATGTGTTGGGGGTGATCGATGACAAGCATGGATATAAGTGTGTCCGCGTGCAGATACATGAAGTTAGAGTGCCAAAAAGCCGGCTTTGGTTTTGCGGGGCGCTTGCTTGGTAGCTGCTGTGTAGACTGTTTCGGCGCCGCGGTATGCGCTTGCGAGCTAGATGTGGACATTCTGAGCCAGCACATGGGTGACACAGTGCGCAATTGCAAGGCGAATCGATTATGCGGTGATTGGTAACAAAGGCGTCGGCGTCTTGATGGCCAGCTTGATTAACTGCGGTGACTTTTGTTCTGCGGAAGGGGGGCTCTGGGAAATTTCGCAGACGACGGCGTGGCCAGCGTGCATAGTGCGCCTTCGCGTGGCACTTGTGCAAAGGAGCGCGAAATCCGCAGCTCTTTGTTGTGTTTCTGGGTAAAACAAGGAAACGCAGAAGTTGCAGTGCGAGCGGGTATTTCTGGTTTTCCGAAATTAGTTTAGCTATTTTGGGCTTGGACAGGGTGCGCTAGACAAATGTGTTGCTGATTTTCACTCGAGCTCCGCTTCCACCCCATATCGTTCATAGTACTCCAACTGTGGCGGGGAGAGGGGAGTATGAGGCCGCCGATCTGCGTGCATTCCGTTTTCTGTACTCCTTGGATACTGGGCGTAGGCAAAGAAGGAACAGTCACGGAACCTGCACAAGCGTGATATTCCCTCTATGCCTGGCCGTATGCAGCCAGCTCCATCGGTATGCAGCCTGTACAGCGCTAGGGCTTCACTTGCCTTCCCCGTTATTTGGTAGAGGGCCGGGGTGCCTGCATGCAAGAGAACCGTTGGTTTTTATGGCTCGCCGGAGATTGTTCGCGTTTGCCGTGGAGTGTAGCCTTCGCTGGTGCTGCGATAACGCGCTGTTTTGGCTAGGAAGTATGCACATAATCAGGGGCCACAGTTAGGGAGATGCGAAGCAGTTGGCAACTGGACCCGTTTGTAGCAAGTTCTCAAGCATGCGAATCAGATTTATCTTGTCGGTGCTGTCATGGCCTTTGTTACATTCCAGGCAGTACGGGACCAGGGAGGAGCATTTGTTTGCATATGTGCATGTATATGGACTTGCACGATGAAATGCGCGTCAGCGGTGCCTTGCTTTGCTCCCTACTGCTGCTGTATTTTGGCGACACATGGTAAGCTTGCAAGACAGAGTCATACGTTGCGAACGACGTCACTGGATTATTGCGACAGGCTCTGTACAGCGCAAAAAAGACGGTGGACATCATACAGATGAATTTTCTTGATTGGTGAGATTAGCAAAACTGCTATCTGTTCAGGGTAAATATAATGTATGAATGCCCCGCAAATATTACTGGGAGCTAGCATTTTCGCTGTACGATGTTCGGAGCAGCCTTCTATCGTCGTCAGAGGCGAGCGTGATACAGGGCACCGTAGTCATGTGCATATCGTGTTATTCTTGAACATTTATTATTGTCGGTGATATCTCAACTAGAATACATCTACACTGACATCTCGTTGGTGTAAGACGTTGTGGGTGCTCGTTGTGTTCTGACTGTGCTCTTCTTCGGGACCCACCGTAACGAGGTGTTTCTACAAGGGCAACAATGCCACACGTAGCCGGCGTCATTTTGGGGCTTGGTTTAGCTGCCCTTCTTGGGATCTTTCCCGTCTGCCGATTGGAATATTTGGAATATTTCGCTCAGAGCTGGGGAGCGTGCTCGTCTGAGCATCGTGAGGTTACGCGTACTCTGTTCATGTGTTAACTTCGGCGGTGCTTCAAAGCCTCCTCGAGCATTGCATTCGCTCGGTGTTGTCCCCAGAGAGTATGATCTCACAAGCGAAGGAATATACCAGTGAAGGCTATAATCATTGCTATTTTCGAGGCCGCCTTGTAGCAGGCATAGATGCACATGTGCATGCGCGTCGATTTATGAAGCTGCAGTGCATCGGGTAATTGGGGCGTGTTTTCCCTCCAATTTTCTCTTCTTGTGAATCTACGGTGGCGGGGTGTTCATGCCCTGCGACATGCGTTTGCGATAGAAGGCGATACATTACAGGACGTCGGATACAAAGCGAGGCATTACAGAAAACCTCAGTGATGATGATGGAATACATGCGTAGCCCAACATGTGGTAGGAGGCAGCAGCAACCGAGCGGTTATTTGTGCTAAACATTTAAGAAAATCGACGGCGCTGTTGCTTATGTAAAATAGCAGTTGCTATCTGGTGAAGAAGAGTGGCGAAGGGGAGCGGCAGCTGGCGGCGCAGCCAACACGCATTCTGTGAATGCTCATCGCGCTTGCATCAAAGAGCGTTCAACAAGTAACTCTTTGCGGGGCTATTGGGTAGCATAAACCGGACAGCGGGGCCTGTAGATGAGGTGGGTGCTTACGGTTTGGCAGGGTTACTCGAGCCGTCTTAGGTATATTTGTCTTTTTCGTCCCAGAGCTGTGCCTGGGAGAGAAACGCCAAACGAACTTCAGCACAGGTATTTTTCGTGTCGGAAGCAGGTGAAATTCACATTTGTGTCACCGCTATTACTTCGAGCTAGCAATTCGCTCCATATTAGTGAGAGGTGAAAGCGACACAGCGAAACTTGGCTCGAGTGAGTAGTACATCTGTCTTGTCTTGAACAGCTACAGTTGTCCTCAGTGTTCTGGCTAAGTGCGATTTGGCAAGGACCCTGCACGCAGCCACGTGCATCCTTATGCAGTTCGTTATAAGCTTGGGTTTGCTTTGCATGCCCTGTAAAGTCGCTGTTGTGTGCCGAGAAGGGGATACGCAGGATATGGGGAGAGCTGAAGGACCTGCACGTGTGAGCATCATGAGGTTGTGTAATCTGCGCGTGCACATCTGCGGCAACGGTGTAGCGAAGTCTGTAAAAACGTTGCGCCAGACCGCTGTTCTGGCCAGAAAGTATGCACGTAAAAAGAAGCCCGAGTTGCGAAGGTGCGATTCGTTCAGCATTTAGAACAGTTCGTAGCACGCCTGAAACGAAAGAAGCATATTCACCTTCCTGCCGCATCTATGGACCTGTACACGTTTGTAGCGTATATGATGGCAGGGACGGGGAAAATATCTGCAGGGGTGCAAATTTAGGGTGCTACATTGGAATCGGCAGCCTGAACGAACTGCATCTGAGCAACCCTGGCTTTCTTGTTATCGAATCTGCACCTCGTCGTGCTGCTGTTTAACAATACAACACAATTGGGACCCTGTAGTACAGGGGGTGTCTCCGTGTCTCTGGACTGGGGCGCTCATTTAGGCTGTTTCGTGGTCAGAGCAGTTGCAATTTGTGGGTGATTCGCTCATTTGTGTGTGAGGCAGACACCTCACGGCAAGCTCGCCATACAAATCTGACATGGCATGCAGAGACAAAGTAGAAAAGACCCGCTGGTCTGCACGTACGCAATGATGGTCGTGCAGCTTGCCCACCTGCAATTCTGGCTTCCTCTTCTAAGGGGAAGCGATTCGAGAGGAGAAGCCAATGCAGCCAGGCTCATCGGTTTGTAGTTTGTATCGAATTTGCTAGTGTTTCGTTCTCTCTTCTTCAGACCAGCCCTGTCTGCCGAGAGGATTACACAGAAGAGATGGCGGAGAGCTAGGGGACGCGCACTTCTGGCCATCCTGTGATTACGAACTCGTTTGCGCGCGCTTATTGCAGCGGTTGGGGAAGGCTTGCTCTGCCTTTACGACCGAGTGCTGTGTTTGCCAGCATGTATGCACATCTTAAGGTGTCAGAGCTTGATCTGCAAGGTGTTTAGAAACTAGAACAGCTTGTAGCATTTCTGAAGCAAGGGAGTACACGTTTTTCCAATACGACTCTGGTAACTACTATATTCCAGCTTGTATGAGAGCCGGCATGCATGTATGCATCTGCATCCGTGCAAATTCATGAAACCTCAGTGTGGGGAACAGTGCGTGCTCATTTTGTTTTAACCGTGTTTTCCTTTGGTATCTACTGAGCACGGTTATCTGGACGTTCCAATGCGTGCAGGCGGGCACAAACGACATTACCAATGACTTACGTAGATTGGATAGGAGCAGGGATTGTCGGCAGCGTCTCATAGTTATTGGCGGCGAATGTGATACCAGGCTCTCCATTTCACGTGCTTTTGATATCTGA
>HG713487.1:0-16002 GCA_000499725.1 Eimeria brunetti
CCTTTTTGGCTATTAGTTGTGATGTCTTGGGTTACCGGAAGCGCTTGCCTTGCATTTGCGTTCGTCCTTCGTTGACAATTAGCTGGCTTTTAAAAGCACTCAAAACATGCATTACATATAATATTTGTTCCCAAGGGAGAACAAAACCCAGGATCGGGCCAGTCAGTCTTAGGCCGGGCCTTGGTGATTTCCCTGAAGCAGATACCTCAACAGCGCTCATGTTTGCCCCTTTTGTGTTCAGGTACACCCTCCTCACACTTCTGAATATCCGAGCACCAGTGGTTCTCAGCCGCACTACGCCGGTACTATATTGCAACCAGTAGCGAGTACGAGTACTCCGCACAAAATGATACTCCCACGTCTGCAAGTGAGTCCGACCTCTTTCTAGCATGCGAAGACGGCCCTTAGCAAGGCCCACCGTATGCTGTACTTGTGTGGCTGTGGAACTGTGCTGTGATGGTTGTGGGCATACCGATAGCGGTGACTGGAAGAGTGCAAGCAGTTGTCACCTGGTGCCCGTTATNCAGTTGTCACCTGGTGCCCGTTATAACAGTGAACGGCCATATCTTGTACTTCTGTGTCTGTGGCACCCCGGTGCCTGTGTGGGCTGCCGATTGTGTTGACTGTAATCAAATATAACAGCTATCAGGTGATAGCTGGTTGCTTATTTGCGCGGCACGTGGGTCACAGTGGTGCCAGGGGTGTACTTGCTTGGATTAGCGTTGCACTTTCATTCCCATTCAAAGGGTGACGGCGCCTGCCGTGGTCAGCCTTACAGCCTACCCACATGCCTGTATTATTGCAAGCTTAACGTGAACCTTTTTGGCTATTAGTTGTGATGTCTTGGGTTACCGGAAGCGCTTGCCTTGCATTTGCGTTCGTCCTTCNCCTTTTTGGCTATTAGTTGTGATGTCTTGGGTTACCGGAAGCGCTTGCCTTGCATTTGCGTTCGTCCTTCTTGTGCATTGTGTTGCATTTAGCAAACGCATAGCTGGTTTTTGTTTGTGCTTTTCGCTGTATGCTGAAGGGCCCAGCAACCCGTGGAAGCGCTCAGCATGGGACCGGTGGTTCCGTTGACGATATGATATATCAACAACACGCGTTCTACCGTCTGCCGCCATCCACTGACTGGATGCCTGCAACATATTTCGACTGGGAGGCGCATGTATGTAGTGCTCCCCGTAGAAGGCTCTCCCACATCCTTCTAGGAGTTCGTCAGTTGATGCTCAAGACTGCACTGGACCACGGAGACCTCCGAATCCTCAGGATGCTGTCCTGTGAGCTAATGAAAAATGCAAATTCCTTGGGTAAATTTTGGAACCCCCGAGTTAGGACGTGTCACATACAAGAATCGCTGGGCCGTCGTTTTCTCATTGCGGATGCCTTATGGAGCATCTGTCACGTGGTTGGCCCAGCAATGGAGAAGTCGAAGTGGTGGGATCCGCTATTTGAAAAGATATTGCATATTCCGGAAATAGATTATTCGTCACGGAAGCACAAGAAAAGCCGTCGTCCCTTCGTTGAGAAGGTACTTTCAGCGCTGAGTATATATAAAAGAGGAAACCGTCCTTCAGCCCGCGACGTTGTCGAGCTGAAGCAAGAGATTTTTTGTAAAAGATATAGCCCATCAATATTTCGGAAGCCCGAATATGATGCCTGGAGGAAAGACGATAACGCTTGGCGGTCGTTGGCATGGCCGAAATGATTGGATGATCTGCCGCTGTAAGTGCCGCACCGCCTCGAGGGATGAACTGAGCAAGAATGAACGTACATGTTGGCACCATACTCTACTACGTGCGCATTCAGCATCTTTGCCCGAGGACAGACGGAAGCTACTGAGTCCAACATTCACAGCAATGGGCTTCTAGAAGTCGGATTCCGTACGGCTACTGGAACGGCTATAGTGGGCCGTCAGCTATGCCAGCCAGTACTTTTCGGAAGGCACACCCGAACACAGTGGAATATATGGCCGCTTGTGGGGTAGCATTTCATCAGAATGAAGCAGGTCGAACACCAGCGAGCGCCTTGAAGGATTCCGCATTTTTTCCTGTTACATGCTGCCCATATGTTCTGCATGCGGCTGATTCACGCGCTGACATCTTGTGTTACCACGCAGCTGATGGAGTTGCAAGTTCAGGCCCGATTTTGATACGTTTTGAGACGAGTTGTGATACGTTGTTATGCTATTTCCGCCGCAACAGCCACAGAAGAGGCAACAGCAGGGTTATTGGTTACGTGAAGCTAAAAGTCTCCGGTGTCCTGGGTAGATGGAAGCACCGGCGAGCTTGCAGGATTCATTACTCTATACAGCATTTGACTTCGATGGCACGGTGCTGCATGCCCCAATACATCAGGACGACAGGCAGAAGACTACATACAATACCTCAGCGGAGGAAATAGAGGACATATGTATGCTCTGTAAGCACATTAAAACGCCCGTTGAAATGACGCCGGAGGGTGAGTTGATTTGGTGGAACCAATAAATAGGGGATGTACGGCTGCACAGATGAACGGCCTGCTTGCGCTCAGCAGGCATGTGCAGGAGCAGTTGCCGCAGGTGCGGCGTGATCTGCACGTGCAGCGTGTTTCATTGGAGCACGCAATAATTTGATTTACTTAAAAGAATTGGTGTTTTAGTGCTTCGTGCCTCTGCGGCGGGAGTCAAAGCAGATATGGCGAAGGTAGAGGCGTTTCAGCAATGGCCCCTTGCGCACTGTTCTTATCTAATGCCGGTCGCTGTTTCCCCTATAAATTTGGCGTCTCCTACGCCATAGATAACTTACGCGAATGTGGCTCCTGCTAACCTCACTAACGGATGACGGGTTAGGCACGGCAGCATGGACGGCCATGTCCTGTGGTACCAGGCGAAGCGTGGACAAAGCTTGTTATATCTTCCAGTTTCGCCTTGAGCAACGGATTTGCTCAAATTGCACCTCCCGCTAGCCTCCTGTAGCTGGGTCAGCATAGGAGTGGGACGGGTTGCCAGGTTTTTTTGGTGACGTAAGATAGGCGCCTCAGCGGCGGAATGCCAGCAGCGGCAGCCGTGGGTCAGTCTTAACCCAAAATCTTGTGGAGATACTTGATTTGAGAAGGATCTAGCCAGACTGGTCAGTGAGTGTCTATGCGGATTTACTACCATTGAAGGGGTGGAATAGCAGTTATGTTTTTGCAGATGGATGCAGCAAGTGTGGCCATTCCATCCCATGCTTGAATTTCGTTGCAGCAGAGGGAAAGTTCAATTATTCGTTATTTATATCTAGAGCCACTATAGTTGGCGAGATTTATCATTGTTGCGGGCACGGGGAAACACCCGGAGCCGGCCGGTGGCACTGACAGTGTCAACCACGCTTGTACAGTAATTGTGACTCTAGACCCAGAAACAGTTATTGAGGAAGCTTTCGCACATTTGACAGTACGAAGCTTTAACTCCGTCGTTCACCCTTTGATCCGATGTTTTCCTTCTTCGCTCGTCTACATCGAAACGCCGTTGTTTTACAGAACGTTAAGTCTTGTTGCTCTATACGGCTGCAGCTGCAGCGCTATACAGACAGGTTGCACTAACATAGAAGAGCAGGTGCTTCCCGGAATTTCGGAATTCCCCCTGCTAGCTCATTTTTCCGTTTCTCTGCAGGTGCTCTGATGCAGCCTCGCGTTCTCCTAGACCTCGGTTCAGCCATCTCTCGCTGGGCAGCCATACATGAGAGAGCGCGATGCTTACGGTATAGGGAGAAGTAGACGTGGCATATTCTATCTAAATATGGCAGATGCCTTTGTACTTCTGCACAGGGAGGATAGTTAGTGCAGAATAAAGGTTTAACAATGATATACGGCTATTTAGTGCATGCGGCATGGCCTAACGGGTGTTGGCACGTATGTGCATACTTGTCTGTAGACTGACTATGAACTGCCACATACGCGCTCCTCAGTTTAAGGCTCAGTTGTGTCTGCATATGGTGTTGCCTTAGCAGCATTGGTTGGGGCAAGGTATGCTGCAGTCCATCAGCCCGCCCCATCTTGCACCAGCCCCTCCTGGCCTGAGGAGCGAGATGGGAGAGCAGCTGCTTGCTTGTCCGGGCGCTTTTCCGTAGCTTCAATATTTTAACTCCCGTAGCTCACAGCTGTCCCTGGACACGATCGATATCCTCGTTACAGTGCATGCATCAAAAGAAGGCGCATGCGAGTTTGTACGCGGTGTGTCTAGATGTGTTGCAGCTCTCTGGAATAAGACCTGCAGTACGGTGTGCTGAAACTCATGCCAAGCTTTCTAAGTACAAGGCCGACGCCCCTGCGCCGTCATGCTCAGGGCGGCTGGAAACTTGAGTGGATTTTCAGTGATTTTTCGGGAATATTAATGTCAAGTGCTACACCCTATTGCACCGCTCACAAGGGTCCTTGCCTAAGGCGGAGGACTTTCATTACAGGCTTGGGTATCCCTGTATAGGCGATTCCGGTACAGCGCAGTCTGCAGCAACGACTGATGATGCTCATAGTAGAACTCATGCTTAAACAACAGCCACCTGCCCTTGGGCCAGTGTATCCAGGGCGCCTCGGTGCCGAGCGGGAAGTGGGCTGTATACCTGAACTAGATACGGACTAAAGTCCCTCCTTAGATTCAGGCCTCTCGTTTTTGTTCCTAGCCAGTAGTTAAGTAGAAATACATGCGCCATCCCCAGGTATATCGTGTGAGACCTCAATCACCGACTCAAAAGGCGGATCAGTGTACTTAACGGTGGGCCAAATCTGTCTATGAGGAGCGTGACCTGGCATCGATGAACACAGCAGCGGTTGTTGATAGGCGAGCAGCACTTTGCCTGCTAGGCTCCCTACATACTATTGGAAAATAGAATGGCAAATAAGAATAGTCAAATAGAAATAGTGCATAATGTCGGCATCGGGGACTCCGCCGTCGTGCATGTAGGTTACAACGCGAAACGGGGAGGCGTTGGAAGCACCGACCTGCACTCCGAGAGGGTGCAGGCGGGAAATCCAATAAAGAATTTGAAAGGATTATATATATAGCTCCCTAAAATGAATACTTCGTCTTTGCCTTACTATTGAGCAATTAGCAAAGGCAAGCTGATGGTTTTTCGTTTCACGTACCTTCTGTGGGATAGATACATCACGGGTTACTCGTTTCTGCGAAGCATGCTGTCCAGAGGCCATTTTCGTTCCCCTAAGTTCAGTCGAAGCAACCGCTCATTTGATGTGAAATGCAACAAATTCCACACGATCTCGAGCTTCAGTTTCTCGAGAACCAGCGCAATGGTGTCACGCATTGGTCTGATCCGGTCCCCACTGCACGTGCCCCGACTGGAAACGCCATTGTTTCCCCTACTATCCATGTAAGAGCCCTCAGAACGACATTCCTACTCATTTCTATAGCAGCACTTCTGTTCCTCTTCCTTGCCATCCATATCTGCCTCCTGGAGAGAGGCCCCGTCAAGCCACAGGCTTCAAGCCTACGTCGGCTTGCTGCCAGTGATGAGGAAGAAGAGTGCCAAGAGTTCGTTGACGAAAGAGCCTCTTCTTCAGGAGGACGGGGGAAGGGTGTTCGGAGGTCACACAGGGAGGGCGCTAGTAGGCGAACTAGCTCAAGAAAAAGGGGAGGTAGCACGCCTGGGGAAGACGATGGTGCGGAGGTAGCCAAAAAACCTTTACTTAACGAGGAGGACGGCCCCACTCGTGCCCCTCAGTCCGGTATTGAGAACGGAGAAGGGTCGTCTACGCCGACGCCGTCTACCCAGCCGGAGGCCGCTCCTCAGGAAGACAAGTCATCTGGAGGCACACCTCGGCAGACACAGAATACGGAACGACCTAATAATGAAGTAGCAGCCCCCGCAGAACCCAAAACAAACAGCCAAACGCAAGAAGCTGGGTTTATGGCAGGTCTGGATGTGCTTGAGGAAGCTTTCGCTGACATTCAACCCGTTGAGCAGTGGTTTCTTGATTTCATTTTAGACCCGTCCTTGACTTCGCTGCCCGCAAGCAAAATAAAAGAACCTGACGACGAACAACCGCCCGCTGAAAAAGGAAATGCCGCAGCAGCTCAGCCTCAGGATGCAGCCACTACAGGCCACACAGGCGGTGACCCTCACCCGCCTCCTGAAATGCCTCAAGAGATGCCGAGGCAACGGAAGTCTATGGACTCAGAGCCCACAGAAGAGGTGGCAGCCGAGAAGGCCCCCTTGAAACCGGACCCTCCTGTAAGCATCACCAAAGATGTCCATCGCCTCAGAGGCTTGTTTCAAAGTAATTTAAAGAGAAAAATGTTCCCCCTAAATATGCTGACTATGGTGTACAGCGTGCATGCGTGTTCGATGGGGATTGCGCTGGACCATGGACTAATTTGGCTTAAATTGTTCCGTTTCTCCCAGTGGCTGATGTTGTTGCTCGTCCACTCCCTGATGCAATGTGTTCTGTGTGCGATGACTGCTGTATCATTCCCACAGGTACAGCACCCTGCCAGTGATGAGGAGGCTCCCAGTTCCAGCAGTACTGCTCCTTCGTCCGTGCAGCAGGAGTTGGTGGCCTCGCCTAATACTCAAAGGACTTCTGAAAAATCATCTGAAGAAACAAAACCTCCGCAAGAGAAGAAGGTATGCAATGCACAACATTGGGGCTGAGGCGTGACGCCCTGAAATTCTTTCGGTCAGTTATTACTAGAGTTCTCGAGCTCGGCTGCAATGCGTGACAGCAGCAGCAGCAGCGTTACGAAGCCGATGTGCAGGCAGGCACTTGTTTCCACCAGTAGATCGGCCCATAGCAGCAGTTCTGAAGGTGCGCATGCTGTGCCATGGGTGCATGAGTTATTGGACTTTGTGGCAGTTTTGCTGTGCAGCTTCTGCTGTGCCCTTTTGATTCACTGCCTGTGCATTGTATCGTTGTGCGCTGTTGTTCATCAAGGATAAGGCCAAAGGCGTGGACTTTGAAAGCCACCTCTTTTATCGCTTGCCAAAGGCAGTTTGTTCGTCTCCACTATACCCATTCAATTACAAGAGGGCCAAGGATGAAACCGCCGTAGAATACCTGCCGCGCATATTATCGCCAATTCGGGAACTGCTGACTAAAGAACAGCTTGAGTCAAATGAACTGCAGGCTCTCATTACTCACGCGGAGCAGCTGGTTAAATATACTATGTGGTCGAGCGTGAGTGACCTGGGGCCCCTCACGCTTCGTCACGTACAGCAAGTTTTGGGCCACAGGTTTATCATCTTGGATGCCTTGTGGTGCATTACAGAAGTTGTTGATCCAGCAATGAGGAATGAGGAGTGGTGGACTGTAACGGTGAACAAGCTGGCAAAAGCCCCAGAATATAAATTGACTCCGTTTGAAATGGGAGGGATTCGTCACTTTTCCGTGACCCGGATGATTTCTGCGCTGAAAGAGTACCAGCGGGGGAATCGTCCTGCGGCTCGTGAAGTTGTTCAGCTAAAGCAAGTGCTCTTTTGCAGCTTGATCGGCCCATTGGTGTTCCGCAGACCTGAGTATGATGGATACAGACAAGACGACTTCTGATTCCTTGCAGGGTTTTTCTTTACGGAAAGAGCGTCTGATAGCAGGTAGACTTCGGTCAGGAAAAAGGGAAGTGCTGCTAAAACACTTCCCATAAGCCTTTTTTAAGGCGCTCCAAAACGAACCAGTAACTCATAATGGTGGGAAACGACCGTCAAACAAGTGCTCCGCAGGAGGGCGAAT
Source organism: Eimeria brunetti (assembly GCA_000499725.1). Classification (NCBI taxonomy): domain Eukaryota; phylum Apicomplexa; class Conoidasida; order Eucoccidiorida; family Eimeriidae; genus Eimeria; species Eimeria brunetti. Next base: position 7,696 of record HG713487.1, read on the forward strand.
CTCCGCCAGGTCGGGTTTTTTCCCATCTGAATAGGTGTATTTCTCGTCTCCAGGAAGCTCGGAGAATGCAGAGTGTATCTTGGCTCTTTTTAGGCAATGCAGGACTTCAGCAGAGTGGTTAGACTGCGGGACAACTTCTGTCTCAGCATACGCCACTGATGGGAGCTAGCGTTTTTCGGTATCTGATTTTAGTTGAGAATTGGACCGACCCCCTGCATCTTGGGCAGCGACCTAAGGTTACTTCTAATTTTCGGAATTGAGTGGACTTTCAGTTGCAGGTCATTCAATCCTTGCATTCTTCAACTTCAGACTGCATTGGCTGACTGGCGTGCCTCAACGGAGTGCACCCGCAGGAAGGATGCGCCAAAATTATGGCGGGCTCGGAAGCCGTCACGCGGTAGTTGGTGTGTGGGAGGGGTAGCGAGAGAATTGCTGTGAGGCCACCTGTCCGAATCGATGATAGTACACGAGCTGATAAAAATTCAGAGGGAAAATGCACACTGACAATTCACCAGCAACCTTAGCGTATGCTGTAGCACAGCATCGCCTCGATCAAGTTCGGCGTTGAATTCCTGCCCAAGCGTAGCTAGGGGCTGTCTTCGGGAAATGCATTTCACAGTAGGAGAGCTAGGAAGTGGTGCCTTCTCGCGAACAGTTTCGTCCCCTTCCCTTTGGAAGAAGCAAAGCTATGAAGTGCGTGGGGACGGGGAGGCATCTCTTTACTGCAAAATTGACATCGTAGCTGGAAACAGTGTAGCAAATCCCTAAGTCTGTGCCCAAAAAGGTATATCGAGGAGGTTATGCAGGTAGTGCATCGCACATTATTCATTGATGCCCTCATACAGGAAATTAGTCTGCTCCTATTTTTTTTAGACTGGCGTTTACATGCTTCTGAAGGCTAGCCTTGTGCTTCAAAAGTTCATGGGGCCGTCGCGCAAAGCAGCGAGTTAGGGGTCCTGCGCCTCTATACCCAATTCCGCGGCAGACAGCACATGGCTTTCGTTGGGTAACACACTATCCTCGCCAGCAAGGTTTTACGTGCGCAGGCGCAGAGAAACCAGTGTAGCTTCATGGCGTTCTGGTAAGGGTGGATAGCTGTTCTTTCAGATTTTCCACACAATCATTTACGGGTTGTCAAGATGTCAACTGGTAGAAGTTTTAGAGGGTTCTCGAGGAAAAGTGCTCGCTGTGCGTCTCCCTCGAATTCATGTGGCACCGTTTTCGACGTAATGTTCGCTAATTCGCTCACTAGTATAATCGATGAAACCTTCAGGGCACTTGTGCTCCCTGTCAGCCTTAAACTAAGCTGGTTATTGGAACCGGGTTGACAAAGGGTACCGCCACTAGAGGCATTTGTATCAACTGACAAGCCTTCGAGACGTGCCGTCTACAAAAAATGTTGGCACATCTCTCAGATGTTTTCTCGCCGGTGGCGTCAGCACCCAGCAACACTGCTGGCCTGACTGACCCCAACAAATGGAAGTTGAGCGGAGGACACTGCATTTTCTCCGATGCCTACTTAGCGGGTGAATGCAGGCGTCTCATTTTCCGATTCCATGTGCCAGCATTTTCTGCACCTGCCACATATAATCTGCATATGCAGTATCTCCTGCTACTATGAGCCATCCGCATGGGAAGTGAGACGTGAAGACGCCAAATGCCCTCTTTATGGCAATTGAAAGCTAGTAGATCAACGCCCTTCCTGTATGCTGGAAACCACGTATACCTGGGCCCAGCTGCAGAAGGCCCTTGGAAGAATCTCATCGTGTTAATCGTACAGCGGAGTCCCGAATGGCCCATCCCCAAGATGTAGAGCCCCGACTGCTGCGCTTTACTGCGCACGCTTCAGTCTTTCCTGAAACCAAGCGATTCCTTTTCCTCAGGCTTTATTATATTGTTTTTGAGATCCAGCATTGTCAGTACATGAATATTTATCGCCGTCCTAGTTTTAGTTGTTTTTTTGCTGAAAAGGCTGCTCCCGTCGTCGCCCGCGTATTCGCCGTTATATTCATGGCTCCCCTACCCTGCTTATCCCCGTTATTATTGGTTTTTCCTTTATTTCTACACTACTAATATTAATACTCAAGACCAGGCTACCCAGCCCGCATGTGCTTTTGACAATTTGGTTGCGGAATTGCCGCTTTGTTTGTGAGAACGTCTCGTCCCAAACAAGCTGCCACATCATCAACACCGCACTTTCAATGAAAAAAATGGAGGGTAACAGCCAGAAAATAAATAAATTTTAGCTTAATCGTGGTGTGTACTCTGCATGCGTGCTGCACTAGCCGCCGGCAGCCATGCACACTGCAATTCGGAAAGCAGAATCCGTCCTCGTGCTATGCCAATCCATTTCTACAGAAGCGCTGAATATCCCTACAAATACGGTGACGGATGTGGCTTCCAACAATTTCATGGCCTGCTGCATCTTCCTACCCAGCAGGGAAATTCGGCAACTGCGAAGTATAAATGGGTTGCAGGCGCCAGCTCGTCCGCCTTTGCCACTGTCTTCTATGCGATTTAATTGCAGTGCCGTTGTGCCAGGCTTGCACTGTAACTATAGAACGATCCTGTTCTAGATTACATCAAAGCGACCTCCCGGTGTCAAGTTTTCAACTGGAACAGAAAAGCATCTGTGGTCTGTGATGGAGTGCATGCACGCTGCCAAACCCACGTACCGCATTCATAAAAGCAATCGCGCTGGGGGCCAAGGGAGAAAGCCAAATTAGCCAAGCAAAGGCGACAAACAGTGATACAAGGAAACGGGAAAATGCCCGCGGCCATGGGAAGAGCATGAGACCTCCTGATTGCCTTCAAAAGTTTCCTGATCTCCTTCAGTAGCTTCCTGATTGCCTTCAAAACTCTACTGTGTTGGCAAGCCTTCATCGGCATTCCCGCGTTCGCTCGACTAGCCCACAGGGATCTATGGGGGAAGCATAATCACATCGTTAAAGCTACGCGTATTCAACGAATTTGGCATCACTAGCGAAAAACAAATGAATGACAAACGATCACGGCATTTACAATAGGAACAAAAACAAAAGACGGACTGGTGAATCCAGATTCAGTTCCATACGGAAGTGCTGAGCAACGCACTGAGCTATTCCTTCCGCCCAGAAAACCTCCGCTACTGTCAGATATCTTCTCCGCACTCCAATCCGTTTAATCAGGAGGGTAAAGCACCTCCTACGGTCCTGTTCGGGAGTCACAGAAACACAAACAAACGCGAAGTCGCGTGCAGGGTGTCTCTCCCCTTCGTCTAGTTTCGACTTACCCAGCTAATACCGAGGAAACTTGACAAGGAAATATTTACCTCAGCTTCTTCACGTCTGTAGCCTTACTAAAATTACTACCCATGTAAGACCTTGCATGCCAGGTCATACATAGGACGCCTTGAGCGCTGTGACATGTGCACTCCCGGTAAGCCCCTCGCTTCGAGAAATACGTGCCCGCCATTAAAAATTTTGCAGCTTTCGAGAGTTCAATTGGTGTAACGGGGGACCATGGCTTCGCATCTGGACCTTCACACAATGCTAATGGTGTGAACCGCCTTATGGGGCGAGTACAAAGACGGATGCTCCCTGGGTCTTTCTCCCAGGTACTTCCACGTACGCTGGTTCATCTTATTGCCGAGGAAAGGAGGAACATGATGGCCTTTCTATGGTCGTAGCACCATTCACAGCTTATCATGGACCGCGGAAACGGCCATATTGTGCAAAAAACGCGTTGCTAAATATATATTTTGGTAGGGAGTACGAAACTGGCATATGCCTTAGGTGCGTGCAGAAACGTGTGCATTTTCGCAGTGAATTAGGTGCTTCTATGGCTGCAACACGGCAGCCAGCTGCTGGGCTGCAACCATAGCTGCCCTGTGCTAGATTGTATAGCAATGTGCGGGTTTCGCTGGCATAACTAGCCACTTCGCTGGGAAAGTATCTACCGGAGGTTTGAAGACAAAGACGCTATGCAGGTATTGGAGCTAGGTGAGGGCGGGGCGGCGTTGGAAAGACAAGCCCACCATCCATAAGGGGCCATGTAACACCTTAAATTGTACATGAGAGGACGGCTAACCTTGGCGAAGCCATGTGCTTCAGCACGTGCCCGTGCAACTGTTCCGCGCCCAGAAATGGGAAATTGTGGTACAGTATCTATCCAACCATCTAACACTGCCGTGTTCGGGAACAACTGACTTACCGGATCCCCTGAGTGGCATTAATACTTCATAATTTGAGTAATCGGGCAAAAAAACGCAGCAGAGAGGCTTGCGAACTAAGGCACGAAGTCGTTTGTCAAGGCATCGGTGGGTGAGCGCTGCGACGCAGGGAGCTCGAGCAACTGAGGCCGATGTTCTGTCGATTTACGCAAATGTGTACTCAAGCCAAATATAAAAAGCAACTTTTTCCAAATTTTAGTTGGGGGGTTATGTACGCATGCACACTTAAGGCACAACTGACACCAGGCGTGCCGCTGTCGCCTGCGCGGGGCAGCACTCGGCCGTCCTACCCAGATTGCTTGTCTTAAATGAGCCTAGGTACTCCAATCCACACAATAAAATTATTAAATATTTTTTTTGTATATGGGGACATGCGCATGGCGAAGCAACTGTCTGACCTCACATAATAATGCGAATGCGCATATTGAAATTCCCTACAAAACGAACACATCCAGGGGACTCTATCAGCCCCGGTAAGCTGAACACACGCGGCGTTCGCGTTGAGCGAAATATAAGCTCTAGAGCATTTGGAATTACGGAAAAAAACTTATACTTGCACCTCTGAATTTGTACAACCTAAACCATACTTTCACGGTTTAATTCCTTGCACCTCCGGAAGAGCATGCTATCGCGCCGGCTACTGACCAGCTCCGGAACGATCCTACGTAACGAGCGTAGTAGGTCGCATGAAACTTAGTGCACTCAAACCGCCAAAGAGGAAATACAGAAATGTGTCGTCAAAACAAAGCGGGTGCTCGATGGAAACGGTTAGCAAAATACTCGTGTGTTGGCCTACCGAAGCGGGCAGGACCCGCGGAGGACCCGGGTGGCGTCACGGCGGCGGCCAGGGATGGTTAAACGAGCAGTTGCTCCTTTGCAGAGGCCCACTGTGTCTATAGTGGAACAATCAACTGGCATTTTAAAGAGTGGTGCTCTCCATCGTCTGCTGGAGTCCACAGGGTTGGCTGCGATTTCTCGCTCCCCCATCGCCGCAACATCGATAGCCTGGTAGTTCAGGCCCGCCTAGCATATGGTCCTGCCTTATTCCTTGCATCGGCCCTTCCCTATATTTAGAGATGTAAAGTGCAAGTATCCTCATGGAGTCCAGAGCTTCAACACCATGGGGGCAGAGGGATAGCCCTGTGCGGTGGTCCGATTCGGTCCCCGCGAACACTGCCATGCATGAAAACGTCAGTTTTCCCCCCTTCTGTCGGAAAAATTGCAGGGCGGTTATAATTAGCATTGTTTTTTCAGTTATCCTGTCCCTTGTCCTCGTTACCTACCTTTGTATCTCCCGGAGGGGCCCTCGAATGTCGAATTCTCCACACATTCGCCGGCTGGCTAGCAGTGATGAAGACGAAGCATGCAAAGATTTTAGTTGGCTTATAGGAACAGATGACGAAGTAGACGATTTGTTCTCGTGGAGCCCTTCGGAATTTTTCCACGGCGGAAGCCTTGCGGAGCAAACAAGCTCTACACAAACAGGACATCGAAATAACCAAGGTGAGGGCGTAATGCAATCAACGGTGCCTTTACCTAGGCGAACGCAGGATGTGGCTCAAGGCTTTCAGGTCTCCTCCGACTTTGCACTAAGTTCTTCTTGGGAGCCGTCTTCTGCCCAACAGTATGCAGTCCGCACTCAAAATTTTCAGTCTGCTGGAGGCTTGTTGAGTTATGAGCCTACCATGTCATCAGTCGCCCAAGAATTCGAAACAAGACTGTATGGAGCTGAGCATATGCAAGGTCTTCATTTGCTAGAGGACGCCTCTGCAGAAGATATGGGGTTCCCTGATGGCCATCTAGGTCTGGTCTCGGCTTCATCCACAGAAGGCAACTTAGAGCAATCTGATTATACACGCCAAGTCTTTAATGAAGAGAGGGAACTTCTCCAGGACTCAGGTTTTTTGGGGGGAAGTAGCTCTAGAAAGCGGGGGCATGGCACCGATGACACAGCTGAGTATGTAGGGCATCTAAAAAAGCCTTTAAACAACAAAGAGACGAAGAATCTGGCTGAAGGCTTGCAGGGCCATTCTGACCCCCTATTAGGTTCTGCGGAAACATATCCTGCCCAACCGCAGGGTATTTACCCCCAGGAAAGCCTATTCTCTTGGGACTCGCAGTCACCTGAAGAGGCTCACACGTTGTCAGCCACCGAAGAATCCGGAACAATGTCGCATGATCATGGGCCTATGGCAGGTCTTGATTCGCTAGATGAAAAACTAGAAAAGGAACCGTTTCTTGAACAGTGGTTTTTCGATTACATTCTAGATCCGTCCTTGAACTCACCGAAAAGCAGCGTAGAGCTATCTGAGAACGCTCACCAGCTAGTTAGTGAACTGATGGCCAACGCGGCCGACGAGGGAACCTCCAGCAGCAGCCCCGCGCCTGAAGGTCAGAGTTTTGCTGCTGATGGCAGCTCCAGCGGCGATTCTCAGCTGCCTGCTTCGGAGGTTCAAGATTTGCCGGGGCCTCAGGAGCCCGCTGCAGGGTCTCCAGAGCTAGACTCAACAGCAGGGCAAGAGGGTCGGCCTTCATCGACGGCACAGCACAACCCAGAATTCAAGGACAGTCCGTTGCAGGTGGGCGCACATGCCAACGATGCTGTACATTGTCAGCTTTTCCGGATTTTCTTTCTGGAGAAGACCTTACAGAGACTGACAAATTTGCTGCCGTATATGCTCACTGTTTGCCAACTTGTTGTTGTAGCGACGTCATCAGGGTTGTTATTTTGACTGAGCTGTCCCTTCTGTATCTCTCGTGAGCTTGATTTTTGTGTGCTTCGCAGTAGAACTTATTCCTGTAGAGTTGGCGTTTATGCATGGCTTGGCTACAGGCCCCTTCATTTCTTTATTTAGCGGGTCCTCGCAGCACCTTTTACAAGCCTCACACTTCCAAAGGTCGATCGCGCCCTTCAACGAGTCAGGTGCAGGCACCTAGTTCCTCGACAAATCTAGTGAGGTTTTGCACCCCGCACACTAGAGGGTGAAAGCTAGAAACCCGTGCCCTACCAGCGCACTTCTGTAGTCGTCCACTTGGATGTGCTTTTGATGGGGTGAACTCGTTAGCTCCATGCCTAATCCAGCTTCTGACTGGCAGTAGCCTGTGCATGAGTGCCATACTACTTCATCAGCCTGTCTAAGTATCCAATACTGCATATTATTTATTGTGTATGGGAGGGACCTTGTTCCTTCGTCTCTGACTGCCTTCGTGGTAGCCTGTCTTTTTTCTCTTATTGCCGGTTTCTATGTTTGTTGTGTCCTGGCTTGATTTTTGTTTTTGAAGACTGCTGCCGACGAAGAAGCGCTAAGAGAACACCCGTTTTTTCGTTTGCCTAATGCTGAGTTCTCGGAGCTTACACCATTTGATCTGGCGAGGGCCACCATGTATGCCCGCCGAACTAGCCTCCCCGACTTACTGAGCTCAGTTCGGAGACTGCTAATCAAACGGCAACTCGGGCCTGAAGACCTCCAGACATTAGTTGTGCTGGCCGAGAAGCTTGTTAAGCATGTATACACTATGGGAAATTTTTCACAAAGCGTCCTTCCCCTCGGCGAGTTATGCGAACCCATTGTGCGCCGATTCCTTATGGCAGATGTGCTATGGAGCATTTGTCAAGTGGTTGGTCCGCCAATGCGGAAGCAAGAATGGTGGTTTCCGGTGATGGATAAGCTCTTGTCACTTCCGAATGCAACAGTAACCTGGAGAGCAATGCAAACTAACCGCTTTGAGGTTCTCAAACGGATGCTAGCTGCGTTGCATATATACCGCGAGGGAAATCGTCCTCCGGCGAGGGAGGTAGTTGAGCTCAAGAGAGAGATATTTTTCTCTCCTTCATCCCCACCTCTGTTCCGCTCACCCATATTTGACCCTTTCAGAGACGATGATGCCGCCCAGTGATGCCTTGCTGATCTCACGACAGACCTGACGCTGCCGCTCTATACGCAATCTCAGCTGAATCGGACGGCTAATCGAGGTCACTTCACTTGAAGAACTGCAATGTTGCTCAAGCCCGACGTGCTGCCAGCGTGGCTCACTTGGACTGAAAACGATTCTAAAAACTTGCAGAAGGGGCCCAAACTAACACTACTGGAAGACGC
>HG713488.1:0-15983 GCA_000499725.1 Eimeria brunetti
CAGCAGCTCACACCTCAGGTGTGTGTACAGGAAGGCCGCATCAGACAACCCAACTGACTTTCTGTGAAACATCGCATATACTACCACACATCATACGCCATCAAAGCGCTTGCTGACCTTTCGGAAGATATCATCGTCCATGATTGACGACCCTATTCCAGTGTAGCGCTCGAATGTAGGTAAATGTCACAAACTACAAGGGCGCATAGACTGGGGAGGGCAGCGACTGGACGCACGCGCCGGTCGCTGCCCTGGCCGGTCTGTACGCGTGGCGACATCCCGCCCGCGGGATGTCGCCACGCTTATTGCGACTCACCATGCACAATGAACTCCCGCAGTTCTGCTGCTCTTTGGGCATATATGCCCTTACCATAGTTGCCGATTCCAGTACGCGCCTCTGCTCCAGAATGCGGAGGTAGCTCTAACCACCGGCGCGAACAGATCGGCTGCTCCAGGCCCCGCTAGTCACCGCCGACGGTGTGAAGGATATACTGCCACGCATCATACACAGTAAACGACCCCGCTGGTCTCTCTGCACGTACCCGCCTCCATGCTCGGTTGGTCCAACGTTAATCTGTGTTCCAGATTGGAAAGGTAGCTGAAACCATTGATGTACACAGACAGGCTGCATTCCACCACTCAATCCAGCTCGTGTGATACTCCAGATCTACTGCCGTACACCATATACCGCGAAGTCTCCTTGTTGTCATCTTAGCAGCCGTCCGTTTCCGCCGTCGGCAGGCCCAGGAATTGCCACACGGAATGCGGACACAGCACAAGACTTCTGTGTGTGTAGGCAGACCAAACAGGCAATCGTACGCACCTTCTATGATTTCTCCAAATCTGCTGCCCCGCACCCTACACAGTGAACGCCCCTGCTGGGAACTTCGCAGTTTCCGCTCTGATACTCAACATGCACAATGTTGGCCGGTGCTCCAGAATACCAAGGTGGTTAGAACCACCGACAGGCCATATTACGCTATGCAGCTGTATCTACAATAGCACACCACCCTGTGTATTCATTTTGTTTCTCATTTTGCATACGTCCCCTCCGATACCCAAATTGTCCAGTGCTGGCTTATTCTCAAGATCACGAAAAAAAACACCAGCCATACCTGTGTAACAACAGGCAACGCCTCCAGCCCTGCACAGCTTATGTGGTACATTACATGTACTGTTCCATACCATGCGTCGTGATCGCACCGATGTGCAATCCCTGCAGTGCCTGTTCCCACACCCGACAGGTCCACTGCAAACCTGTGGCCCACAACACCAAAGGAGCGCAAACCACGGCTACGTGAAGACAAGCCAGGGCAGACATCGTGCGCAGCTTATGTGAAGCACATCCACTGCCACACACCATACACTTTGAACACAACTTATTGCTACCTCTGCTGATGTCCGTTCCACTACTGAACGGAATGAATGCGAAACCGTGTTCCAAAGTACGTAAACGGCTCGCAACAGAAGCCATGCGCAGACAGGCTTTACAACACCACAGCATTTACGTGTTCGTGTAGACCACAGGAACTCCCACACACCATACACCAATGCACATTATTGCCCTCTGCATATATCCGTTCCCACACTGAAAGGGCCCACTGCTGATCTCTGCGCAAATATATAAACTCAGTCAAAGTACCGGTGTGTGCAGAATGGCAACAGGAGCCGCTGCACGAACTTTCTGTGAAGCAAACATATCTACGGCAGTGAGGCGCAGCTGGTGAACTCGCCGCATTGGCTGCTCTGATAACGCCCTTTTCATTTCAGTTTCAATGCGCGCTGGAGTGTGTGGAAGGGCAACAAAGGTACACTTAACGCACAACGCCCCTCTGTGTTGGTGCGCACACGACAAATCACCTCACAGCCTCCCACACTCGTAGGGTAAAGGCCCAAGGGACATGGGGGGCATCCTATAGCATATGTTGGATTCGGTTCACTCGCCCTGAGATGCTTCCGCGCCAAGTATGTGGCACACGCCAATCAGTACTTCTCATCAAACTCTTGAAATAAACGAAATAAACAACCATAAAAATGCTCTAAACACGAAGCCTAAGCATTGCTTTCAGGCGCTTCAGACAATTCACGCGTTTCTGTGGATAAAGGTCTTGATGCTTGCACAAGCGCCAACACGCATGCGTCCAAGCATCCCAAACCACTTTCAATGATGCTTACCATTGCTTCCCGAATCAAGTCAAAACCACTGCTGTATTACCACATGACTGCACTCATGGTCGGTGAAGCCACGAATAGAAAACTGTCAGCAAGTAAACCACAAACACTGCAGCTCTTGGCAGCAGCTGCACATTGTGACTCAACAGCCTCATCTCCACATTATTTTGGCAGGTTTAAGGACTACGTCCCATTATAGCCCTCCGCAGGACTAATACAACTGCCCCCGGGAATGCATGGCAATGATGCTCGGTTGCTGGCTGCACCAATCCGAGAAACCTATCCGATGGGCGTAGGAACGAGAATGGGAATACAGCAAGCCATCAAAACGCTTAGTTAATCACATCCTATTACTTCATCCTTCTCACGCGGGAAGTTCAACCGATCTCAGCTAGTACACTATATGTTTCTGCGCATATCGCCTGCCCAATAACTGCACCAGCTATTCTGTATTCTTATTAAACGAATGGATTTCGATGCAGACAAGCATTTGTTCCACTAGCATACCGGGTCAATGCGGTAGAGAAATATGAGGTCGTCTAATCTGTCCTGTTTACTCGCACACGATGCTGCAGGCTCCACCACAAAGAATCAAACAGAAACTGGCAAGCATTGTTCTCGTTGCAACACTACAACGACACATGCACGCGTCTTCGGATTACTGGTGTCCTGCAAATGATATTCAGTCCATCGGCGTTCTGCACACGCCCCGTGGTTCACATTATCTCAGCATAACTCGACGCATGGTTCTTGACTGCTTAAGCCAAATATACTCCATAGTAGCTAGAATGCCACAAGTAGGCGCTAACGCATTATTACACGTGCACTCAGTGCACCTATAACGTATTTCACAGGGATACAGTGGCTTTCAAGGGAACCTTGTTCGGCTGTTCGATAGTTGGGGGTTACCATACTGCACACAACCTGAACCGTCTTCGTGTCTTCCAAACCACCCACGCTGCCGCTGCCGGATATATTCCCCAAAGTTATTACATGCGTGGAGTAACCGGGCGAGTCTGATCACGTACTCCCTACGCACAGTGCAAGGGTTCGGTCGAACCTTCACATCTAAAACGATTTAACAAGCTCTGTTGCCGACAAATGCGCCCTGGAATCAATTCGTATCTGTTTGATGTCAAACGCGTGGCATGCTACCTATCAATAAAGGGTGTCGCTGAAAAAAGCAGCGTATTCCCATTGGTCAACAAGCAGGAAAACAGCGTTCTTCTCGTTGCCATCGAAGAGCCTGCCACAGTATACGACCCCTCGTATCCCATGCCTTCTTTTACATAGTACGGATGTAATTGCTCAGGTACTCATCTACATCAGCCTGTGGAGAACGTGCTTTCAAGTACAGCGCTGAAGTGCTGATGTTTCGAACGTACCTGCTGAATATACATATGCTACAAATGTAATCCAGAACCTCCATCCTCTCCATAACGACGATGGCTAGCCTGATAAATAAGTGCTGCTCTACCATGGCTCTGTGAATGGTTACAGCACCCTGCGCCTTGCCGTTGCCCTACATGCCACTGCTCATAAGGCCTTGCTTGGCAACATCTTGTGCAAGCATGCTGTGTATTATAGAGAGAACAGACAACCCTAAGAATAAAATAAGTTTAAACGCGCTCATTGGGCAAGGGTGTTGTGTTTTACGATGCTTTGGGGCCCATATCAGCATCTGCTGTAATTTGTCATAAACAGACACAGAAGGACACACTCATACCAACAGCGATGCCCGGATATAAAGTGACGGCACCACTTACACCAAAATTTCGTGACGCACCCCACTCCAGTTACACGCCCGAAAACGAACTAAGGAAGTTTCAACGTGCGCACTGATTCACATGAGTGCAAGTCGCCTAGGACACCCTACCAGGGCGCCTTCTTCTGTATGTATTTGGCGCAACGACGTCCAAAAAGATGCAGATATACTCATCGCGTGCTCCCCCACGGTGCGTGCCAGCGACGCGAAATGTTGAAAAATCCTCACTTCCCCCTGAAAAGACAAGCTAACCGGGTTGCCCAGCAGGATAAGAAGTAACAGCCCGTGGATTGGAACATCGTCAGCCTGATTCCTCCCACAGGATGTTAGCTTATTATGCGAAGCGACGAGCACTCGCATGAGGTCTGCCGTTTCCCCCAGCAGGGAGTCATATGAGGGTAGATCACCACGGAACCTTCTGAAGGGCCTCTACTGGTGCGTAGGTGTAATGCAACAGTGCAACCCTGCCCCCCTGCAAAGTCCTGCAAATCCCCGAGTTCTACAAAACACTAACGCATGCGATGGAGAACAGCGGCGGGCATGCCCTTTGAGTGCCGCAACCGTCGTAAACATGATGTCTGTGTGGTGATGTATCACGTCGAAAACCGGAAGCAATTAACGCTCTAGGCCCGTGTGGAAACAAAATTTTTGAAAGCATCCAAGACACTCTTCGCTACCATGTTGACCTCCTTGATATGATAATGTGGCGCTTTTCCCGGTCCTGACCAGTTTTCGCCGCCAACGTCGAATACTGTTCTAGACAACTATGCATAGAATGGCACAAGCGTCGACTAATTCCACAAACGTGCCTGCGCATCAGTGCACACGCAAGGACCGCTCGCGTTGGGTTCTTGAGCATAGAAAGGCATGTTAATTGGCGGGTGGATTCGCCTAAGTTTAGCTGTGTTACCGGCCAGCCAATTCACCTGCGTGCGAAACCCTATTTAGCGTCCCTGTCGGAACCTCCGACCGTTGGGGGTAAGGAGCCCATCTACAGAAGTGGTGATCCAGTCAAGACTGTGAACCTGCATTTCGTATGCTCGGAAGTTGACTGCTGTGGCACAACCGTTTTACGACGCCCCGAAGCTAAGTGTTGCACCAGCGTTCCCCACTGCCAAGGCAGGGCAATCTCATTTGCATTCCGCGCCTGTCTCTGCTGCTCCGCCGGAATACGTCCCTTTTCCTCATAGCCCTTTATTAGTATGAAGGGCACAGCTGGCTGCATATGCTCTTTGGTGCCTGCAGTGGGATCCCGCCCCGGTCTTTAGACGCTCGGGCCAGAGCAAATGGATATTTGACAGTTCTCCTGTTTCACAGGAGAACTGTCATATCTCACCAAAAAGGCATACACACAATTTTCCGCGTATTTTGCGTGTGTGGAGAAGGTACAAAATCGCAAAGAACCCCTAGTATGGACGATGTGAGCCGTTTACCACTGGCCGTGAAGGCTTAGTGGGCCCTACCCCAAAAGCTGCGTAAAGCGTTCAGCGCAAGTGCGGCCACGTTCAACATTGGTTAATTGGACAGAAGGGTATGCGGCCTGTGAAGAGTTAATTCCAGCCTTATACAGACAGAGTGTGTTACACTGCAGAAACACGGAGAGAAGGTTAGACTCGAAACGCGAAATGCAATTCGCGAATTCGCCGACGCATGTGCAGAACAACGTAACCGCTAAGGCATAGCCTTTTGTAGTACAGCCTAACTTGTGGGAGTAGAAAACTGGATGGATGAAAACCTGACTTTCATTGGCGTGCTGTTTCGGTTGTGCGCGAGTGGAGCATCTTAACCAAAGCAACTGTACAAGGCTGCCGCCCGAAAATAAGACGAGCAAAAATGGCATGCTCCAGGGTTGTTTCACCATTTCGAGCAGACACGGATATATGCATGCCTCGAAATTTTTCACATCACATATTATTACCTTAAAACACTATCGCCCAACCCATAATCATGGAAATCATTCTTGCTGCTCCGGCGCAGCAGTGCAGCAATGCCTGCCTTTCCGCCCCATGCGTAGGGGTGTGAGCTGTTCGAATATTTTAAACATCAAGCTTTCCCAATATAGTCCCCTGACAAACAGCCACAATCGCAATTTGCTCAACCCACCCAAGAAGTCTCTGTAAGATGAATCCGTATGATCGCTTCCCTTCAAACTCTAGCGATAGTCGACGCCATGCACAAGCGAAAACGGCAAGGAAACAAATAGTCACGCGTTGAACAACTTTCGCGCCTGCAGTACGGATAGCCAAAACGAAAGCAGTTCCACAATAGCAGGCTAGATGCGCATGGCCACAGCTTCCAAGTGAGCGAAGATGGAAAAACACTAACGTGGAGCTCTCTCGGTGTTGCATTCGATGAGCACCACACGAACGCAGTCTAGCAGAGCTTGACACTGCTGCCTGTTCCGGACGAGCGACGCACAACTTTAGTTGCTTTTGCGAGTCCGACCCAGCGTTTGTGTAGCCAATTCAGTGTTAACGGTTGTTGCGTAGGAGCACACACCAAACGCAAACGCTTTCCATCCAGCGGAAGCAACGACACAAAATAAAAGGCGCTTCATAATAAATTGTGTTGTAAGGGCGATATGACTTAAGATAAGTCATCTTAAGATAACGGCGGCATCTTTGGGTTGCCCAACTGCGGTGGGGCTGGAAGTAGTACCCAGAACAGGAGCATCAACCCTACGGATTTTATGGCCCTTCCCAAAAGAACAGCAACAGGAGGCGCTTTGCCAAAAGTAAAGCATGTTAGGTGCTGCTAGCACGTCCAACATCGTTTCCAGGTCTGCGGGAGATACGTGGGTCGATTAAAAGCACAATACGCTGCCTTTAGGACAGCCTTAGTGCCGCGCATGGAAATGCACAAAGCTTTGCCCGTTCCTCGCTCGACGCCGACAACCAGAAGATATGTAAGCGAGCAACTTCTCGTGTACGTACACCGCAGATGCTGTGGAGATAAAAAGGAGCTGGAGAATTTCGACAAAAACTACAATCCATCGCTTTTTTGAATCAAATTCAGTGTGCATCACTGATCACCGCATATTACCCTGCTGCTCTCCAACACTCCTGGTGTACCGACCTACCTTGCACAGATGGTCAAACCAAAACAAAAGCAGAAATTGTGGAAACCGGTGCTTTTCTTTGGATTGGCTCAGCCTCGTACCTTGCCCAGTCGTTACAAACGTTGTATTAGTCGAATGCTGCAGCACGCCAAGCGCCTCAGGCTTCTAGAGATCCAGTGCATTGCATCCCTCATTCAAAGGGTTCTGCATTAGTACAGTCTCTCGAGCGTACTCCCTTTGTGCAGCAGCGATAATACAACCATTTTCTGCCTATTTATTGTAGGCTATTGGTATTCGTGCCTTTAGAATCTCCTAGCGAACCTACACTTCTAACAGAGCCGCCGACAGGCGCAAACCAACATATCCAGCGACGACAGGATTGTCCGCTCCATGCACCACTGCAATCACTGCAATCACTGCATAAAATAAGGGAAAGTGCCATAATTGTATTGCGCGGGCCCTACACAAGAGCCAGTTCTTGCCAGTTTATTCGCGGTGTAAAATGCTCGCCGGGAGGCAGCGCTGCCTCCGTTGGTGCTGATTGGGAATGACCATCGTTTGACCCGCTTCAACAGGCTTCCAAATGCCGAAAGAGCGTTTTGCAGCATCCACGGAGCCGCGTGGGCAAATAATGAGAGTGCAGCCGGTGCTATAGGGATCGAGCAGGTCAGGGCTTTCTACGACCACCGCACCGAATATGTAAACGCATTGTACCAGCCTCGCTCAACAGAAGCTAGGCGTGCATTTAAGCAACGGCAGTGCCACCTCAACCCTTCCCCTTCCGCTTAATTCGTCCTGTTTGGGGGGAGCCTACACATTTGGCAAGAGCTAGATAGGTTGCTGCCCGGCACCTTTGTCAAGGGGCAAGGTGTGCACAATGTACTGAAGGGTCACGCCAGTTTCGACACACTATGCTGTGACTTGGGCCACATATGCCCAGAGTGACGCTCTGCGTATACTATTTATCGGTCTTCTGGCGAACGCATGTCTCTCAAATCGTAGTCGCATGGTGCTCATCGGTATGCAGGCACTCTTAAAGGCGCATACTCTGTGGCCACCGTATTCATGCGGGCACTCCCGGATCTCTGGAGCTTCACATATGCGTGCCAAAGCAAATCCCTACAGACACCCTTCAACGCGTATAGACATGCTGCTGTATGGGGGGCATTATCTATAGAAATCGCTCCCGCGCATAGCCTGAAAAGCACCTTCCAGGATAAGTGTGCAGCTTTCAGGACATCAGGAGAAATGCTTGTTACTGGTCTTGGGTTCTTTGATTTTACAGGAAATTTGCACGTGCGCCTACACAGCAGTCTTGCCAATCGGGAGAGCAAAACAAGCGCATAGGCTTGTAGCAGCCCAGTGCCAAACTGCGCCTATCTGCAGACAAAGCTTATGCCGCCCTACTAGCAGCAGAACGATGCAGCTGGCTGCGCAGGGAATCCGTGTGGAACGGGGTGTAGTTGTAAGACCAGTAGGAACAGAAGCTATTCTACATATAGTGCGGGAAACATCATGTGTATGCCAGCCAAGGCACTACTTGCCTCTTGCATCTGTCTATTGTGCTGGAGGCCTACTGACACTCCGTGAAGTGCTGAAGACGCACGAAAACCGGTGGTATATCCATTACTTGCACCTACGCCGACCACAAGCTGAACTAATGTCGCCAAACTGGGAACAACCGCCTGCACTACGGATTTCGATTTCCTTTGTGCTGCCCAAAAGCTGCACGATGGGGAACGGACTCTGTGTTCTTTTAGTGTAAGACCTATTTGCACAGTTTGCGTTGGCTTGCCATGGGCTCCGGCCGCCTTGTCACCGTTTCTGTTATCAGCATCACAACAACTACCACAGATAGTGGAGATGGACGCCAAACCTACTACACGGTAGCACGAACCACAACTTACTCCCTGTTTTCTCGTACCTCGTACTACACCGCGCATATACTGTCACCAATACACTTAGGCACTTCGCCATGTCGGATTCGCAGCGCCGGCGCACCCGGCATCAGTATATCGAAAAGGAGAGCACAGTTGATGCGAAACGAATTCCCATCTATGCTCACACTGCAACTCCATTGACACTAGCATGCATGAAGACGCGCATTCATGCCTGCCATAGGGCTGCCTGAAACCAAACCGCAGGCCTCAGTGTACTGAGCAGATTATTTGTCTGCCACGTGCATACTTACTGGGCCCAAAGACACGCGACTGCGACACCAGATAAGGCTGGGTGTACACCGCGCCACTCGGTGCCTGTGTGCAAACTGCATTATCCCGTTT
Source organism: Eimeria brunetti (assembly GCA_000499725.1). Taxonomy (NCBI): domain Eukaryota; phylum Apicomplexa; class Conoidasida; order Eucoccidiorida; family Eimeriidae; genus Eimeria; species Eimeria brunetti. The sequence goes on from HG713488.1 coordinate 9,278, forward strand.
CGGCAACATTTGCGGCCCCGCTGGCTCTCGGCCAACTAGTGCCTCCATGCGTATCGACAGGCAGAGCATACTCAACACAGGGAAAGACGCGCAAAAGCCAAGCTCAGGACGTGCTGTACACGGTGCACCTGGTTGCATGTGGAGACCTTGCTGAACCGCTTCTTGTTGTTAAATCAACGAGAAATAAAGATTCTCAGTTCGTAGAAGGTGTATTATGCACGTGGGCTAAGGTGCACCGTATCGTGCTCGCGCTATCATGGAATGGTTTCATGATTACCTCGCCGCGACATGGTTAGCTCGAAAAAAACACAACATGAAGTGCACCTTCTCGGTGCAAACAACAGCAAGGCTAATCTTCGCAACCCGGGAACATCCGATTGCACTACTCGTTCCGCTGGTATTTAGGCTAGCCAAAAGCTACAGTGCAAGCTTCCCGAAACCCTCTCCTAGTGGACGCGCCGTGATTATTTACACTATTCGTGGTGACTGCACCATCCTTCGCCACTTCCGTGCCTACCACCAGACAGCCTGAAATGTAGCAGTAGCCACACCGGCGCCAAGCACATGATTTTGTGATGACATGCATACTTCCTGGACAAACGCCAGCGGTTTATCGTAATGCCATAGAACTCCTCGCCACGCCATGCGCGCACACAAGCTGTATAACCCCACGACGTTAGCGTATGCAGCTCCAGGAGTGCACCTTCCCATTTGCGCCTTGACAGACAGTGTTAATTTATACCAGGCGGTTAACCAACCTCAATACCAACAGAAACACAATGCAGCCACCTGCAGCCCAGCTAACTCGCCACACCTAAGCATAAGCACCTGCATGCACTACAGATTCCGCTTTCGTTTGTATTACCNCCAGCTAACTCGCCACACCTAAGCATAAGCACCTGCATGCACTACAGATTCCGCTTTCGTTTGTATTACCCAACGGATACACAATGAGCCATGAGCTCCACGATCCTTTCGCACAAGTGCCATCTACACAATCCGCGTTGGCACACCATCGCCTGTTGCCTGCCCTTCGGCCTTCCTCTTCTCCGAAAAACAACTATCGTCATGCGTAGCCGGGATCGGCAAGAAAGCTGCTAATGCACAAACCACCGCATATTTGCTGTTGCCTTCTAACACATGTTGCGCTGCGCAGACATTGCCTCACCAATCCCCTGAGACTATTTCCTATGCCCGAATTTGTCTTGCAGATGCATAAAGCAGCGCTGGAACACTCAGTACAAGTTGATGCTCAAGACTAGCGTGGCCGAAGCACAAGGAACTCAAAGATGCCTTCACACTGTAACTCCATCAATCACCATGCATACACCCACGAGTCGCTGCAGGCCATCGCACAGCTTCAAACGGAAACGTACGCATGAGCGTGCCGACAGCAATATTATTTTGCTTCTGTGTGCATACTTCCTGCGCCGAACAGCATGCATGGCAACGCCACGAACGGCGTGCCGACAGCGCGACTGTGGCCTTGTGCACACAAGCTGCACAGCCCGACGATGCTGACGCGCACTCTCCCAGCACATCCAAAAGAAATGCTGCCTATACGCCTATGGAAGGACGGACCCTTCTGCAACAAGCCTAAGCGAGTCACGCCCAACATTAATAGCACCTGTAGAATGCTGCGGCTGGCTGGACTCATGGGGCGTCCCTGTCGATTCGGCTTTTGTTGGAAGACNGCACCTGTAGAATGCTGCGGCTGGCTGGACTCATGGGGCGTCCCTGTCGATTCGGCTTTTGTTGGAAGACTAACGATAATCGGCTATGCTCAAAACTGGCAGGAAACGACACATGTGCGCAGACCCAGGGCCTGCTTGCTGTCCCATGTGAATGCACCTATCACCAGTAGCTATCAGACACCAGCGGCACGTTAGCTAAACGACCTCCCCCTTTAACTTGTGCTGCAACTCCGGAGGTTCCCTCCCACGTACACGGGCATCTATGCTTGCTTGCATACAAGCTGAAATGTAACAGTACCCATTACCGAACCGAGAATATGAATTGCTTGGCTTGCTTCAGAATGGCCGGAAAGTGTTGTAGCCACTGAGCGGGTCGCACCTTCGCAACCCCAATTACCTAGTCTGTGCCTACTCTGAAACTACGTCCACGCGTATCAACGGGCAGAGCACATTACCCAAGCGAGCCAAGGCTAAGCTAACGACATACTGTACACCGGTGCAACTAGTTGCATGTGGAATCCTTGTTGAATCGCTTCTTGCTGGGGAATCAACGAAAATTGAGTAGAAACGGGACACAGGGAGTGCGGCGTGAGGGTGGGCTAAAATGCACCGTACTGTGTTCTCTCCTAATGATTACGGAACGGATTCATGAACACCATGCTGCGAGACGGCTTGCGTGAAGGAATGCAAGTGAAACATTCATGAAGTGCACCTACTCAGCGCGGAAAACTGCCCAATTAATCTCGGAAGGCCGGGAGCATCCAACGCACTGCCCGTTTCGCAGTACTGTGGGGTACGCAACAGCTAAAGTGTAAGCGGCCCGGGTCCCTCTTCTTTGGGAAGCACCGTATTTACACTATTCGTGGTGACCGCACCGTCCTCGTCTACCTTCACAACCGCCACCAGACAGCCTGAAATGTAGCAATATCCACACGGGCGTCGAGCAGATGATTTTGATATGACATGCATACTTCCTGAGAAAGACCAGCGGATTCTCATAATGTCACAGAACGCTTCGCCACGCCACGCGCACGCAGGAACTGCAGAACCTCACAATGTTAACGCATGCAGCTTGGGCAGTTCTCAGCGAATCTCTCCTCACATGCCTCTGGGCAGACGGGGTTGATTCCCACCAGGCACACTAACCAAAGCCAAACTCAACGCCAGCAGCAAAACGATGCAGGTGGCTCCATGGGGTAGCCTTCTCGGGTAGCGCACAGTTCGAAGACTAACGATAACCGGAAATCTTGAAGCCGCCGGAAATGTGTTCTGATGAGTACGCAACGACAACCCTGTCGCGAGATGGCTAGCACGACATGATATCAGTGACGCAGTCATGAATCGCACCTACTTCGGATAAGTACAAGCTAAACTAGTTTCGCAGGAAAGCAGAGCCTCATGCCTGCAGATACGGTTCCCCATTTACTTCCGTTACCCGACAGCAACGCAATCACCACACAATGAACTACATGACACGTGTTCTTTTGTGCAGCCGCCGTGTAAAAGCAGAGGTGCGGCCCAGCCTTCGCCTACATCATTATCAACAGAACAACTGCCACCGTGCACAACCGCGCTGGAAGCCAACCCTATTCTATTTTATCCCAAGTAACCTCGCAGCCTTCATTGCCTCCTACTATGCATTGCATTTCATTCACGCAGCCCCACAGATTCATCGACATGCCATGCAATGCCAGATTCTCCCTCGCAATTGCATAACACGTATCGAAACACCCGTTCCCAGGAAAAAAAAGAGAAAAGAACACGATTGACACAAAACACCCTTCACATTTACTTTAATCGCGCTTTTCAAGGGCAGGAAGCCTCTGCTTTTCCTGACAATGCAATTCCACAGTTTTGCACGCATGTAATAACCGTTCGTGCCTGCTTTCACAGGCTGAAACATACGTGCCCATCATTGGGGCAAGGTGCCCTGAATCATGCTCGTTTTCGATTATTATGGAAATGTCCCACAAACAGCCTACCGCGGCATAACCAGTTAGGATCAATACAAACGGTGAACTGATGAATTGCACCTACCCGGCACAGAAACCAGCATGGTTGATTTCGGCAAATCGGTAATATCCAACACCAACACACGTTTGGCACTGCACGTCTGGCTGTCTTTTGGGCCGCCCAAAAGCTAAAACTACGGGGTAAGGTGCCAAGCGCCATGCGGATATACGAACTTCACGTCTGGCGTGCCGTCCTCTACTACTCGCCCTTCGCTATTCCCATCCTTTGCAGAACACCTGCCATCCTACATGGTTGAATAGACCCTCAACACTACTGGAGTTCTGACACAACTTATTCGCCTAAAGCAAGTTTCTGCCTTTCACCAAGCAATGCACCACGCATACGCTGCCTCACGCATACGCATATATCGTTTGCTAAGTCAGACGTCTCGCCGACGCTTATCGCAGTGCTGAAATACCCTATCCCAGTAGATGCACAACAGGGCACACGTAAAGCGAAAGGCTCTGCTTCAATAGTAATACCCAGTGTGAAGCAAGCTTCTACGCCTCACACTGTAGCTCCACAATACGCCACAAACGCACGCACACATCTGTTTCTGCCCTCACCCAGGCTGGAATGTAACAGTCTCCTTCAGTATTCTGAAGAAGAAATGCGTTGGCTTTGGGTGCTTCCGACGGGACACAAACTATTCTTGTTATTAAATTAACCGTCGTGCACCTCTCCAACTCTGGCAGGTAATTCGGTGCACACTTTCTGGCCAAAACAGCGCGATCACAACTTCAGAGAAGCTTTTGTCGCACTGCTACCATTGATGTTTGCACACAAGTTGCTCAACCCCACGACGCTCACACAGGTAGGTAGGCTAGCTGTCTGCCGAGTGCGGTGTATACGTCTGTCGGCAGACGGACAATATTCCAATCAGGGCAAGCAAACTGAGCACAAACCAAACACCAATTACAAAAAAGACGTAGCTGGTCGCCTTCGGAATCCTTCTCGAATCGCGTCCTGTTAAAAGACCAGTAGGAGGCGAAAGCGTTCAAAACATGCGGGAAACGTGTACGTGCAGCCCGATGGCATAATTTCCTTTCGTCTCTGCCCACTACACTCAATTCCCACGAGTGCTATTTCGTGAAATGCCGAGCACAAACGGGAGTCACGGATACACAGTTGCATCATTCCCGGACACACGTAAGCCTGAATAATATCGCCAAAGCAGGAGCAACCGTTTGCACGGCAGCTCCCGTTCGCGTTCGCGCTACCTCGTGTGCTGGCTGCCGCGCACGTATTTTTGCTCCTACCACATATATACAATTCGCGTTCGCCGCCCTGTCAGTTGTCATCGGCCCGTCGCTATTTCCTTTCGGTGCAGATCAGCCACCGTGATACGCGGCCGCGGTGGCTGTCAATACCCCCATACGTTTGATGCAAGTAAGCTAGTAGTCACTGCTGCCTACTAGCAAGCACTGCGCTGCAAACATGCTGCATCACCAGTCCACCTTTTTTTTGTAGTGCCAGACTCTGACTCGGAAACGGGTGTCAAGACGCCGAAATACCCCTTCCCAGAAAGTGCTGAGCATAAACGCGTAAAGCAAAACGCTCTATCACGTAGCATCGCAAACCTGCACGCATGCACATACACACGAATGTCCAATACCAAAAGGCCTGAAGCGCAAAACTAGCCACAAGCACGTCGCGCAGATGATTTTCCTGGTATGTGCATATGCCCTGGCCAATACAGCACGCTATCGTACCGCTGAAAGAGGCTTCGCCATAGAGCGCCCGTTGATGTTCGCATTTCAGTTGCACAACCCTACAATGCCCGTATACGCATGCCGCTCTACCAAATCCGGCGTATGCATGTATCAACAAGGAGAGACTACATAAAAAATGACAAGCGAACCTGAGCCCAGCATATCATCAACTGTAGAATGACGCATATGCCTGGACGTGTATCAACGTGCCCTGCAACACATCATGTTCGCTTCCGATGATTATGGAAAAGTGTTACGGTCACCCTTTCGCCAGATTATCCGCACTATGCAGTAGACCTTCTTGCGTGTTGCCCAATAGCTGCTCAGAGGCGGCACTTTCCCCTTTATCTGGTGAAAACGCATGGATGTGCATTTACATGCGAACAGATTAGTGGGAAAACGGCAGCCCACAATCCGCCGGAGCGACAAACCATCCTGTACTGGAAGATGCCAACGAAAATCCCCGCCAAAACAGAACACATACTGAATCCACTAATCTGCTCGCATGTAAATGCACATCCATGTCTACCGTCAGACAGCCTGAAACATCTGCATAAACATAACCGCGACTAGGAAATGATTTCGGCTTCACGTCTATACTTCCCGGGCACAGTAGGACGCGAGTGCAGCTCCAACGAAGGCTTGTGCACGCTCCCCCGTAGCCCTGCGCACACACACTGCAGGGCTGATGTCTCGCCGGCAAATGCTGCTCATAACCCTATCGGCAGGCGAAGGGAACTTCAACGAGGGCACGCGACCTAGGCCCAGGCTCACGACCAACTGCAGGACAATGCTAAATCAGTGGAACATCCAAATTCATTAGTTGCACCTACTCCGAAGGGCGGCCAGTGCAAGTAATATCGCCAAGCCAGACACAATCGCCTCCAATCTACGCACGCTTCTCTTTTGTGGTAATTCCTACACAACTATTTACTGGTCCTGCCTGAATTTGAGCAAGGGCAAGCGTGCATTTCCCCAATTCATATTGGGCGTGCCGTCAGCTGCCGCCAGTGCTTCGCTATTCCCATTCACCGGAGGCCACCTATTGCTATACACAACCGGGCTGCCCACCAGTGCTTCTATGCACTTGACGCAGATCACTAGGTAGTTGCTGATGCCTTCCACTCCGCATGGCAAGGCACCTGCACTGCCCCACAAATTCGCTGACTTTGAATGCCCAATTCCGACTAGCAAACGCGTACGGCAGAGTTAAAACACCCCTACCAGTGGATGGCAAAGAGTAGCATTGATTTGGCGAAACGTTTTCCGGCTGCTCCTGGCACTGCT
>HG713489.1:0-15936 GCA_000499725.1 Eimeria brunetti
GCAAATTCCAAACAGGAGATGGGCACAAGTTTCATTAGATTTTATTACCATTTTGCCTCTAACCGACAAAGGCCACGATGCTATGCTAACCTTCGTGGAGACTATTAGCAATATGGCGCATTTTGTGCCTACGAAGACAACCGCCACAGCAGCAGACACCCTTGAGCTACTAGCTAACAGGTTAGTGCGCTATCATGGAGTGCCTGCGGTGTTGGTGTCTGATAGGGATGTGCAGTTTGTCTCCGAGTTATGGAGCCTCTTCTGTACCCGGTTCAAAGTGAGAAGGGCCCTGTCAAGCTCCTGGCATACAACATACAAGTTAGAATTACCTCGTTCTATGCAAACGCATCCGGTCGAGCTACACCGGCAGCAGCGCCAGCATCAGCAGGTGCTTCAGCTCATTGATCAGCAGAAGGGAGAACTATCCAGGCAACAACAACGAATGGACACAAAGCAGCGAGAGGTGGTGAAGGCTTTCCTGATGCTGAGGCAGCAGCAGGAGGCCCTGAAGGTGCAGCAACAACAGCCGGCAGCCGATGAGGTGCAACAACAGCAGTAAAAGTTGTTTGAAAAGCGGCAAGAAGCATTTCAGAAGCCCGAAACGAATTTTCTGCTGAAGGGAGGATGCAGCATCAGCAGTAACTCAACAGCTTCAGCGACTGGGGCAGTCGCAGCAACAAATCCTGGACCACTGGCGGGAGCGGCATATAATGACACAGGATGCTCTGCAGCAGCACCAGCAATAACAACCATTTAACTGGCCCACCGTGGGTCGCCATGTTACGAGGGAGGACGGGATAAAACCTAGACAGTACGTGTTGCACCAGCTGCTATGGAACGTGATACACCAGCAGACTGTGGAAGGCTTCGAACACCAGAGACGGTGGCGCTGCTGGAACTTCACAACTGCCCTACCGGGGTTACAGTTACGCTTCCATGGGAGCCCGTTTAAAAGGAAAGACGTTTAGCAGGCTCTACGCGGCTGCCTTAAGCTGAGAGAGATCTTACATTACGGGATCTTCTGCAGGCCCGCAACAACTCAAGTACCTTCCTACCCGACACAAGGCCCCCTTGAGGAAATAATANTGTATACTCGAAGAGACCCTTCGACGCGGTCCCGCCAACTGGCCCTACTAACGGGGGGCCCCCCACCAGTGCCGAGCAGGGAAGGATTGAGGGGTGCCGCCTGGCCCCCCCACTTGAGCAGCTCTTTTGAAGGACCTCCGTTTCACCATGCTCGACGGGGAGTCTCCACATGCCCGCCCTGGCATTTTCGTTCGACAAAATGAAAATGCCAGGGCAGTGAAGACAGGAGATGTATTTTCAGAAACTCCTGAAGCGAAACGGTAGGCAGGGGCACACGGGGAACCCAATAAAGGCCTATAGGAACACTCTTGCCGCCATCCCTATCATCAGAACCTTCTCACCCGTCTACTAATTGCTTCAAGAGCAGCACCCACAGGGGCCCCGTACTCGTAGCCAGGGGGGCCCCCTGCCGGGGAGCCTGCAGAGCCCCCTTCCAGAAAAAGTCCTCCAAGGCCACCCAGCACGGGGCCTGCCTCAACCAGCGGAAACCAGGTTGCAGCCCATGCAGGTGCAGCAGCTGCTGCAGGAACAGCGGCTGGAAATACATCTGCTGCTTCTTCAGAAGCAGCAACTCGAAGGAGCTGCCACAGTAGAAGGGGAGGCTGTAACAGCGCATAAGGCCTACAGCTGTGTGTCAGCACCTAAATNGGAGCTGCCACAGTAGAAGGGGAGGCTGTAACAGCGCATAAGGCCTACAGCTGTGTGTCAGCACCTAAATAAATCGCGGCAGTTCCACTCACGTATGCAACGAGTTGGAAACTTGTGGAAGGGGCAGAAAGAATGCAGGAGCCAAGGCATGCTAGAAGTTTGGCCCAAAGCACAACCAGCCTGCGCAGTATTCAACAGGCACCTCAGTAAGCCAAACGTCACGTACTAGGTGCCGTGTTTGCACTCCTTATGAACACGCATAATCCAGGCAATCAGCTCCACTCCAAGATGCATGCATGTGCTTGCTGCTCCAATATCAGATGCTAAAAGCGCGCTATGACGAAACGTTAGTGTTTTGTGCTTCCCGGTATCGCGTGTCCCTTCTTAGCCGTAAAACCTCGGCCTACAGCCTTGCTAGACAGCTCCATGTGCTTGTAGTTGACAAGCCATTCCGTGGCCAGTTCGCCTCCAGAGCTCGCAGCGAGTATGGGGATCACACAGGCGGAAACGATATTCCAGAGCAGATTTAGCCAGGTGAAGAACTGTACTGGGTCGTCGGTAACAAGCCGTTACACGGACCTCTTGGAGATTTTATAAGGTGCTTTCCCGACAGAAGAAGCGGCATGCACCTCTCTGCTCGTTTTGAGAGCCAAACATCAAACCTTGTTCCTCTGCGGACGTTGCCAATAACCAGTCCTGCACTGTTCAATCTATTTATCCGTTAGTGAGCTGCTGGCACTTTTGGTTGGCCGCTTCACAACGGTTCCGTCTTGCTACAAAGGAGCCTGCTAACTTCACAATGCAGCGCCTCAGCGCAAAGGGAGCCACATCTTAGTTAGGGAAGTGTACTTCGCACACGGGAATGACAACATACCCGGAATGGGCTCATGCTCATGCGCACCTTGAGTTTCGCAAAACCTAGACACTAAACCCGAAACCCTTAACCCAAAAGCCTAAGCTAACCCCTAAACTGTATGAGTTAAACCCCTGAATCCTACGCCCCAGACGCTAGTGGACGTTAGAACGCTAGACGCTAGACACTAAGCCCTGCGATCCTAAACCCTAGCCCTTAAGGGTGTGCGCTGAAAGCTAAGTCCTACATGCTAACCCTAACCCAAAGCACTAGGCTCTACACCCTAAATCATCAGCGCCTTATTCGAATATGTAAAACCCAGATTTTGAGGAGTTTCAGTCTAAGGCTGCATTCGACGAAGTAGTAGTGCACTGAAGCGACTGAGACCATGCTAAGAAAAACACTTTCGTCGTGATGCTTATGTCGAGAATCGATGTCACCGACGGCCAAGAGCGTCTTCGCTTGAGAGTAGACTACATTTTTGGAAGCCCATGCGCAGGCGTTCAGGCCTTGAGCTTCCCTTCGGATGCACTGGCAGTAAAAGAAACCGCGAACACGAAGTACGTACTTACTGCAGATGAAATCAACAAGCGTTTCTATAAAACACTCAAAATTCCGCTGCTCCGACACTCTTTTTCTAACCCCGGTTACCTCTGCTGGCCCAACAAGCACTTCAATCATACTTTAGAAGGCCGGTGTTTCCTGCGATTACTACAGGGCCTCCTTAATCGTCCTTAAATGGCGAGTAGCGATACAACACTGCTGAAGACGGGTATGGATTATTTCCGGAAGGCATAGGCTGTGAGTGGAGCCAAAATTAAAATGCGCCCAGACATGGCGGGCGCCCACATGATATGGAGAAACGATCTGGAAGCGGTTGCCGTGGCTAACGTAAAATGGGAAGCTAAACCTTACTTGCACTTAAGCTCTGTAAGACAGAGCAACTACAGCCTGTCACAATACGCTCAAATGCAACCGGAGGCATCAGCAGGGAGTGCTCTACGCCACCCATACGGTGCATTTAAAACTGTAAACGCCGCCCCTCAGGTGTGCACCACAGGCATTGAATTAAAAAGCAGTGTCCAATTTGACTAAAGGGGTTAACTACACAAGTGTCTCTACGGGGCAGCGTTCTTTGCATTGATGCCCAGCGTACAGGCGGCTAGCCCGTCTTGCTGGTAGTGTAACGCGGACGAATATCTCGAATATTTCATTTTGCCTGCATTGCGACAGAACGACTAGGAACTGGCAATCAGCATGGCGTCATGCCTTCACCTCCAGACATGTAGGCATGTACTGTGCATGCCAAAGCATATTCGGCACCCCTTGTGGGATAGCCACACACGGAAGACTTCTATGTAGCTGGCGCCTGCTGTCACCAAATAGATACACCATTACAGTACTCACGCATGCCAGGTAATGGCAATGCGTTGGCTGCAACGGAAGAAAAGCAAATTCCCTCTTTAGCGAATACACGGTTTCCAAGGGACGTTCGCAGTTTATTCTTGCCTCTGCTGTGATCTACATCCTGGTCCAGGTGGAGATAATCGTTCCCAGGTCGCGATTTAGCTGGCCTTGTTGCATATATAAAAAATGCTGCAAACTGTTAATCCTCCGTGTCTTACAGAACGTCACATTGCCACCATTAATTGCTCGCAAAAGCAGTTTCTTGCAAGTCGTGACCGAGAAACAGTACACCACAAATAAACGCCGCTTGACAAGGGCACCCCAAACCCTAAACCCTAAGTCCTTCCTGTCACAATAGCTTGGGCTCCACGATGCGGGCGTATCTCAAACAATCTCTTCGCAAAGACGGGCAAAAGGGGCCACCCTACGCACCTCTCATAAAGCGTCCTATCCTATATCACAAACCTGACACAATAAACAGTCCGTGTCGCTCGCCGTGCAAATGCCCTTCTCCGTATTCAGCGAGTCCAGTACTTGAGCTGCAGAATGCAACAACAGCTCAAACCTCAGGAGTGTGTAAAGGCAGGTCGCATCGGACAACCCAACTGACTTTCTGGGAGACAGCGCATCTACTGTCCCGCATCGTGCGCCCTGAACGTCCCTGCTGTCCTCTCTGCAGATATCATTCCCTATATTCGACGGGTCCACTGCTAAGCTGTACTCAAAAATGATCAATGCGGACCTCTGCCCCAGAATGCGGAAGCAGCGCAAACCGTCTGTGAGGAAAGGCCGGACAGAATGACCACCGCACACACCTTCTGTGGAGTACCACACTCACTGCGACAGCTCATACGCTCTGAATTCCCCTGGTTGCTGTTTGCTCAAACGAACCTTTGGAGCCGCGGTCCGCGATCCATGCGGACCGCGGCTCCAAAATACGGGAACAACTCAGACAGGACGTGCAAAGACTGATGCTACAGCAGAATGCGTTACTCACCTCCTGCAATACACCACATGTATTACACCGTACCATATACCATCAACGCACCTCATTCGTCTCTCTGCTCCGACACCTGACTGATATAATCATGTCCCCCACCCCAAAATGCAAAGAAAGGCAAAAGGAGCCACCCTACGCTCCTTCCATGAAACGTCACATCCAACGTCACAAATCTTACACAATTAATACCCCTTGTCACTCTCTTTGCAAATACCCTCCTCCATACTCAGCGAGTCCAGTACTCGCGGGGCTGCAGAATGCAATGGCGGCTCAAACCTCAAGCGTGTGTACAGGAAGGCTGCATCAGACAATCCAACTGACTTTCTGTGAAATATCGCATGTACTACCGCACATCATATGCCATCAAAGTGCTTGCTGACCTCTCTGCAGATATCATTCTCCGCACTCGACCTGTCCATTGCTGGCCTATACCCAACAGCGATCAATGTGGGCCTCTGCTCCAAAAGGCGGGCGCCGCGCAAACCTCCTGTGAGGAAAGACCGGCCAGCATGACAACCGCACACACCTTCTGTGGAGCACCACACCCACTGCGACAGCTCATACGCGCTGAATTCCCCTGGTTGCTGTTTGCTCAAACGAACCTTCACGTTCTGAACAAGATCCATGCGGACCGCGGCTCCAAAATACAGGAACAACTCAGACAGAACGTATGCAAAGAGTGATGCCACAGCAGAATACGCTACTCACCACCTGTGATACACCGCACCTATTACACCATACCATACACCATCAACGCACCTCATTCGTCTCTCTGTTCAGATACCTGACTGGTCTAGTGATGGCCCAAGCTCCAAAAGTGCGGGCGAACCTCAAACGACCTCTTTCCAAACACAGGCAAAAAAGAACATCACGCGCACCTCTCGTGAAATGTCACATCCAATGCCACAAAATCTACACAATCAACACCACTTGTAGCCCAATGTTTAAATATCCTCCTCCATACTCAGCCCCTCCAGTACCTACCTGCGCTCTATATTGCAAAAGTAGCTGAAACCTTCCGTGTATACAGGAAGGCGGCATCAGACAATCCAACTGACTTTCTGTGAAATATCTCATGTACTGCCACACATCATATGCCATCAAATCGCTTGCTGGCATCTCTGCAGATATCATCTTCCACGATTGAGGAGCCTGTTCCAGCGCATCGCCAGAAGGTACGTACACAGCACAAACTACAAGTGCATAGAGACAGGCCAGGGCAGCGACCCGAGGCACTCGCCGTACTACTCACCATGCTACTCACCATACACAATGAATGCCCGCGGCTCTGGTGCTCTGAGCGCAAATGCCTGTTCCATAGTTACCGGTGTCAGTACGCGCCTCTGATCTAGGGAGCGAAGGTAGCCCTAACAACCGGAGCAAACAGATTGGCTGCTCCAGGCCCCGCTAGTCATCGCGGACGAGGTAAAGGATATACTGCCACGCTTCATACACAGTAAATGACCCCGTTGGTCTCTTTGCAGGCACCCTTCTCCATGCTCAGTTGGTCCAACGTTGATCTGTGCTCCAGATTGCAAAGGTAGGTGAAACCACCGATGTACACAGACAGGCTGCACTCGATCACTCAATCTAGTTCCTGTGATACTCCATATCTACTGCAGTACACCATACACCGTGAAGGCGCCTTGTTGTCTTCTTAGCAGCCATCCGTTACCGCCGTCGGCAAGCCCAGGAATTGCCACACGGAATGCGGGCACAGCGCAAGACTTCTGTGTGCATAGGCAGACCAAACAGGCAATCGTACGGATCTTCTATAATTCTCCACATCTGCTGTCCCGCACCCTACAGACGTGAAAGCCCCTGCTGGTAACTTCGCAGTTTCCGATCTGACATTCAATATGCCGAATGTTGGCCGGTGCTCCAGAAACACAGGGTGGTTGAAATCACCGACAGGCCATATTACGCTATGCAGCTGTATCTACCATAGCACACCACACCGTGTATGCGTTTTGTTCCTCTCTCTGCGTGCGTCCACTCCGATACCCAAATTGTCCAGTGCTGGCTTATGCTCGAGATCACGAAAATAACACCAGCCACACCTGTGTAAAAAGAGGCAACACCTCCAGCCCTGCGCAGCTTATGCGGTACACTACATGTACTGTTCCACACCATGTGTCGTGATCGCATGTATGTGCTGTCCCTGCAGTGTCGGTTCCCACACCCGACGGGTCCACTGCAGACCTGTGCTCCACAACACCAAAGAAGCACAAACCATGGCTACGTGCAGACAAGCCAAGGCAGACATCGTACGCAGCTTGTGTGAAGCACAACTACTGCCACGCACCATACACTTTGAACACAACTTGTTGCTACCTCTGCTGATGTCCGTTCCACCACTGAACGGAATCAGTGCGAAACCGCGCTCCAAAGTACGTAAACGGCTCGAACAGAAGCCATGCACAGAGAGGCTTCACAACACCACAACATTTACGTGTTCATGTAGACCACAGGTACTCCCACACACCATACACCAATGCACATTATTGCCCTCTGCAAATATCCGTTCGCACACTGAAAGAAACCCACTGCTGATCTCTGCGCGAAAATGTAAACTCAGTCAAAATACCGGTGTGTGCAGAATGGCAACAGGAACCGCAGCACGCACTTTCTGTGAAGCACCATATCTACGGCAATGCGGCGCAGCTGGTGAACACGCCGCACTGCTTGCTCCGATAACGCCCTTTTCGAATGTCAACGTTTCAGTTTCAATGCATGCTGGAGTGTGTATACGGGCGAAAGACGTACACCTTACGCACAACGCCCCCCTACGTGCTGGCGCGCACAAAATAAATCACCTCACAGCGGCCCAGACCCGTAGGGTAAAGGCGCAAGGGACATGGGGGGCATCCTATAGCATATGTTTGATTCGGTTCACTCGCCCTGAGATGATTCCGCGTCAATTATATGGCACACGCCAACCAATACTTTCCACCAAACTCTTGAAATAAACAACAAACCACAAAAGTGCTCTAAACACGGACCCTAAACATTGCTTTCAGCCGCTTCAGACAATTCACGCGTTCCTGTGGATGAAAATCTTTATGCTTGCACAAGCGCCAACAGGCGTGCCTCCGACCATGCCAAACCACCTTCAATGATGCTTACAATTTCTTCCCGAACCAAGTCAAAATCACTGCTGTATTACCACATACATGGCTGCACTGATGGTCGGTGAAGTCACGAACAGAGAACTACCAGCAAGCAGGCTACAAACAGTGCAGCCCTTGGCAGCAGCTGCACACTGTGACTAAACAGCCTGATCTCCACATTATTTTGGCAGGTCTAAGGACTACGCCCCATTATAGCCCTCCGCAGGACTCCTATAAATCCCGCCCGCAGTGCATGGCAATGATACTCGGTTGCTGGCTACATCAATCCGAAAACCCTATCCAATGGACGTGGGACCGAGAATGGAAATACAACAAGACATCAAAACGCCCAGTTAACCACATTCTATCACTTCATCCTTCTCACGCAGCAATTTCAACCGACCCCAATTAGTACACTATATGTTTCTGCCCATGTCGCTTGCCCAATACCGGCACCAGCTATATTGTATTCGTACTGAACGAATGGACTTGGATACAGACAAAACTTTGTCACACTAGCAAACCAGGCCGATGCGGTAGAGAAATATCAGGTCGTTTCCCAGTCCTGTTTACTCGCAGACGAATCTGCAGACCCCAATACAAAGAATCAAACAAAAATTCTTAAGCATTGTTTGCAACACTGCAACGACGCGTGCACGCGCTTTCAGATAACGGGTTTCCTACAAATAATATTCAGTCTATAGGTGCTCTGCACACGCCTCGTGGTTCACATTACCTCAGCATAACCCGACGCACGGCTCGTCACTTCTCAAGCGTAATATAGGATGTCCGTAGCCCATCGTAGCTAGAATGCCACAATTAAGCGCTCACGCACTATTCCATGTGCATTTAGTGTACGTGGAGGGGATTTATTAGAGCTACAGTGGCCTGCAAGCCAACTTTGTACGGCTGCTTGATTGTGGGAATTTACATACTGCACACACCCTGAAACGCTCTCGTGGTTTCCAAAGCACCAACGCATGAGCGCAACCTCTTACCGCTGTCGGATGCACTCGCTACAGTTATTATTTGTTTGAAGTGACCGAATTATTCTGGGTACGTACTCCCTACGCACGGTGCAAGGGCCTTTACATCATTTTAGATTTTAGCAAGGCAAGGCTGAAAAAGCAGCGTGTTCCTATTGGTGAACAAGCAAGCGGAAACCGCTGTTCTTTCCGTTGCCATCGAAGAGCCTGCCACAGTTTACGACTCCTCGTATCCCATGCCTACTTTTAGATAGTACGGATGCAATCGCTCAGGTACTCATCTACACCATTCTGGGAAGAAGATGCTTCCAAGCACAGCGCTGAAGTGCTCATGCTTCGAGCGTACCAGCTGAATATACAGATGCTACAAAAATAATCAAGAACATCCATGCTCTGCGTAACGACGATGGACAGCCTGATGAATGACTGCTCCCTGCATTGCTACACCACCCCCCGCTTTGCCCGTACCCTACATGCCAGTGCCCATAAGGCCTTGCCTGGCAGCATGCCAGGCAAAGTGTACAAGTACTGAACAAGCGTGCTGCGTGCTATGGTGAGAACAGACTGTCCCAAAAGGAAAATGAGTTTAAACTCGCTGCTTGCTCAAGGATACTTTACGATGCTTTAAAACCAACATCAGCATTCGCTGTAATTAGTCCTAACACAAAAAGACACGCTTGTCCACACAGAGATACCTGGACACAAAAAATGACGTTGCCCTCACAGCAAAGTTTCATAACTCACGCAAGTCCGGTTGCAATGCCCAAAACGGGTTAAGGAAGCTTCAACGCACGCACTGATTCATGTGAGTGCAAGTCGCCTAGGATGCCCTAACAGGGCATCTTCTACTGCGCATATTTGGTTCAACCACGCCAGAAAAGATGCAGCGATACTCAACACGTGTTCCTCCAAGGTGCGTACCAGCGATGCGAAATGTTGAAACATTCTCACTTCCCCCTCAAAACATGAACTAACCTGGTCGCCGAGTAGTCAAGTATAACAGTATGTGGGTTGGAACATCGTTAGCTTGATTGCTCCAACCCACAGGCCATTAGGTCATTATGCGAAGCGACGAGCTCTCGCGTGAGGTCTCTCGCAACAGTGAGTCATATGAAGGTAGATGACCCCGGAACCTCCTAAAGGGCTTCTACTGGTGCGTAGATGTAATACAAAAGTTCTTCCCAGTGCATGCAACCCTGCCCCCCTGCAATGTCCTGCAAATCCCCGAGTTCTACACAGCACTGACGCATGCGATGGAGAACAGCGGCGGACATGCTCTTTGTGCGCATCAACCGTCGCAAACATGATGTCTGTCTGGTGACACATCACGCCGAAAGCAGGAAGCAATTAGTGGTCTATACCCGTGTGGAAACAAAATTTTTGAAAGCATTCGAGACACTCGTCGCTACCATGTGGACCTCCTTGATATGATAATACGGCGCTCTTGCCGGTCCTGACCAGTTTTCGCCGCTAACGTCGAATACTGTTCTAGACAACGTTGCATAGACTGGCACAACCGTCAACTAATTCCACAAACGCGCCTGCCTATCGGCGCACACGCAAGGACCGCTCGCGTTGGATTCTTGAGCATAGATGAAAGGCATGTAAATCGGCGGGTGGATGCGCCTAAGTTTAGCTGTCTGACCGGCCAGCCAATTCACCTGCGTGCGAAACCCTATTCAGCGTCTTTTTCTGGACCTCCGACCGTTGAACGTAAGAAGCCCTTCTACAGAAGTGGTGATCCAGCCAAGGCCGTGAACCTGGCATATGCACTTCGCATGCTCGGAAGTTGACTGCTGTGGCACAACCGTCTCACAACGCCTCCTAAGCTAGGGGTTGCACCAGCGGTCCTTTCACGGCCAAGGCAGGGCAGTCTCATTAGCATTCCGCGCCTATGCCTGCCGCTTCGTCAGAATACGTCGCTTTCCCTCATAGCCCTTTGTTAGTGTGAAAGGCACAGCTGGCTGCATATGCGCTTTGGTGTCTGTAGAGGGATCCCGTCCCGAACTTTAGAATCTCGGGCCAGAGCAAATGGATATGTAGATGTTTCACAGGAGAACTGTCAATTCCCACAAAAAAGACGTATACACAATTTTCCGCCTAGTTTACGTGTGTGGAGAAGGTACAAAATCGCAAAACACCCCTAGCGTGGACGACATGAGCCGTTTACAACTGGCCCTGAAGGCTTGGTGGGTCCTAGCCCAAACGCCGCGCAGAGCGTTCGGCGCAAATGATGCAACTTTCAGCATTGGTTAATTGGACAGAAGGGTATGCGGCCTATGAGCGGTTGATTCGAGCTTTGTACAGATAGAACGTGTTACACTGCAGAAACACGGAGAGAAGGCTAGACTCGAAACGCGAATTGCAAGTCGCGAGTTCGCCGACACACGCGCAGCACAGCGTAACCAATAAGCTGTAGCCGTTTGTAGTGCAGCCTAACGTGTGGGAGTAGAAAATTGGATGTATGAAAATCTGACTTTCATTGACGTGCTGTTTCGGTTGTGCGCGAGTGGAGCATCTTAACAAAAGCCACTGTACCAGGCTGCCGTCCGAAAACAAGACAAGCAAAAATGTCGTGCTTCAGCGTTGTTTCACCATTTCCGGCGGTGTAAAATTGATGGTTTTCCACAGGTTTTACTACTGCATTCGCTACGGCGCTTGCAGCAGTTTTCAGATTAGATGAAGACACGGATATACCGCGTGAGTCACAATTTTTCACACCACATATTATTACCTTAGGACACTAGCGCCCAACCCAAAATCATGGAAATCATTCTTGCTGCTCCGGTGCAGCAATGCAACAATGCCGGCCTTTCCACCCCACGCGTAGGCTGTGAGCTGTTCGACTATTTTAAACATCGAGCTTGCCCAATATAATCCCCTAACGAACGACGATAAGCGCAATTTGCTCAACCCTCCCAAGAAGTCTCTGTAAGACGAATCCGTATCATTGCTGTCTTTCAAATTCTAGCGATGGTCGACGACACGCACATGTGAAAACGGCAAGGAAACAAATAGTCACGCGTTGAACAAATTTCGCGCCTGCAGTACAGATAGCCGGAACGAAAGCATTTCCACAGTAGCAGGCTAGATGGGCTTGTGCACAGCTTCAACAGAAATGAGCGCAGGTGAAGAAACACTCACGTGCATCTCTCCGTGTATTGCATTTGATGAGCGCCTTGCTTTTATTTTAGGCTGCAGACCTTTGGTTTACCCGACTGCCGTGATGCTGGAACCACACTACCTAGTAGTACCTACCACAGCAGCCTCAACCCTACAGAGTTTATGGCTCTCACCAAAATAACAGCAACACGAGGCGCCTGGCAAAATATAAAGCACGCAAGGCGCTGCTACCACGTCTAACGCCGTTTCCAGGTCTGCGGGAGATAGCTGCGTCGATCAACAGCACTGAACACTGCCTTTAGGACAGCCGTAGCCCCGCGCATGGAAACGCACAAAGCTCCGCCCATTCCTGGCTCGAAGCTGACAATCAGAAGAAACATAAACGAGCGTCCGCTTGTGTATGGACACAGCTGATGCTGTGGGAAGAGGAAAGAACAGGAGAGTTTCGGCAAATGTTACGGTCCGTCACTTTTTTGAATCGAATTCAGTGACGCACCGCCGGTCACCGCACATTACCTTGCTATTCTCCAACAGTCCTGGTGCACCACCTACCTTGCACAGACGGTCGCACGCAAACAAGAGCAGAAATTGTTGGAACTGGTGTTTTGCTTTGGATTGGCCTAGCTTCCTATCTTGCTCAGTCGTTACACACGTTTTATTAGTCGAATGTTGCAACAGGTCAAGCCCTTCAGGCATCTAGCGGTCCAGTACATCCCTCATTCAGAGGGTTCTGCATTAGTACTCGTTCTCGAGCGTACTCCCTTTGTGTGCGACAGCGAGTAGACAACCATACTTTGCCTATTTACTTTGTGCTATAGGTATTTGTGCTTTTAGAATCTTTCGGTGAACCTATACCCCTAACAGAATCGCCGGCGGGCGCAAGTCAACGTCTCTGGCGAAGACAGGATTGCCCCCTGCATGCACCACTGCAATTACTGGGTACAATAGAAAAAAACGTTATAATAGTGTTGGGCGGATTCCACACAAGAGCCAGCTCCTGCCAGCTAATTCTCGGTGTAAAATGCTTGCCGGGAGGCAGCCCTGTCTCCGTCTGTGCTGATTGGGAGTGACCATCGTTTGAAGCGCCTCACCAAGCGTCTAAATACCGAAGGAGCATTTTGCTGCATGCACGGGGCCACGTAGGCAAATAGTAAGCATACAACCTGTGGTATATGGGTTGAGGAGGCCAGGGCCTTTTACGATCACGGCACCGAATATGTAAACGTATTATACGAGCCTTGCTCAACAAAAGCTAGGTGTGCATTTAAGCAACGGCAGTGCCACGTTGACCCTGCTCCTTCAGCTTAATTCGTCCTGTTTGGGGAGGAGTCCACACACTTGGCAAGAGCTAGATATGCTGCTACCCGGTGCCTTTGTCAAGGGGCCAGGTGTGCACAATGTACTGAAGGGTCACGCCAGTTTCGACACACTGTGCCGTGACTTGGGTGGCGTAGGCCCCGACCGACGCTCTGCGTATACTATTTGTCGGTCTTCTGGCGAACGTATGTCTCTCAAATCGTAGTCGCATGGTGCTCATCGGTCTGCAGGCACTGTTAAAGGCGCATAGTCTGTGGCCACCGTATTCATGCGGGCACTCTCGGATCTCTGAAGCTTCACATACAAAGCAGATCCCTACAGACACCTTTCAACGTTTATAGACATGCTGTTGTATGGGGGGCATTATCTATAGAAAGCGCCCCCGCGCATACCTGCACAGCACCTTCCAGTGTCTATATACCCAGCTTGCAGGACATCAGAAGAAATGCTTGTTACTGGCCGTGCGTTCTTCGGTTTTACGGGAAATCTACAAGTGCGCCTACACCGCAGTCTTGCCACAGTCGGCAGAGCAAAAGACACAGCACAAGCTTGTAGCAGCCCGGCGCCGGAATGCCCCCCCTATCTACAGACAAAGCTTAAGTCGACCAGGCGATGCGAAGCGAGCACAGGGTCACTATCAACAGCAGAACGAGGCAGCTGGCTGCGCAGGGAATCCGTGTGGAACAGCGTGTGGTTGGAAGCTCAGCAGGGACCGCAGCTATTCTACATATAGTGCGGGAAACATCATGTGTATGCGAGCCAAGGGACTACGTGCCTCTTGCATCTGTCTACTGTGCTGAAGGCCTACTGACACTCCGTGAAGCGCTGAAGACGCACGAAAACCAGTGGCATATCCATTACGTGCACCCAGTCCGACCACAAACCAGCTAAACTAACGTGGCCAAACTAGGAACAACCGCCTGTACTACGGATTTCGATTTTCTTTGTGTTGCCTAGAAGCTGCACGATGAGGAACGGACTCTGTGTTCTTTTGCTGTAAGAGCTATTTGCACAGTTTGCGTTGGCTCGCCGTGGGCCCCGGCCGCCTTGTCACCGTTTCTGCTATCAGCATTACAACAACTACCACAGATAGTGGGGATGGACGCCAAACCTACTACACGTTAGGCACAAACCACAACTTACTCGCTGGTTTCTCGTGCACCGTACCACAACGCGCCTATACTGTCACCAATACATTGGGGCCCTTCGCCATGTCAGACTTGCAGCGCCGAGGCACCTGGCATCAGTACATCAAAACGGAGAGCACAGCTGATGCGAAACGAATTCCCATCTATGCTCACACTGCAATTCCATACTCGCATGCATGCATACGCGCATTCACGCCTGCCATAGGGCGGCCTGAAACCGAATCACAGGCCTCACTGTACCGACAATATTATTTTTCTGCCACGTGCATACTTCCTGGGCCCAAAGACACGCGACTGCGGCACCAGAGAAGGCTTGGTGTACACCGCGCCACTCGGTGCCTGTGTGCAAACTGCGTTACCCCGCTACGGTAATATCTGCAGCTCCGCTTGCTCGCCGCCAACTACCTGTGTTGAATATGCTTTGCCTTTCGATAGGCTTCCATGCCTATCGGAAGGCAAAGCATATTTAACACAGGGAAAGATGCGCAAACGCCAAGCTCAGGACGCACTGTACACGCTGCAACTGGTTGCAGGAGGAGTCCTTGCTGAATCGTTTCTTGTTTGGAAATCAACGAGAAATAAAGATGGCTATCATGGAACGATTCCATGACTACCTCGCCGCGATATGGGTAGCTCGATGAAAACACAACATGAAGTGCACCTTCTTGGAGCAAACAACAGCAAGGCTAATTTCGGCAACCCGGGATCCGATTGCAGTACTCGTCCCGCTGGTATTTAGGCTAGCCAACAGCTACAGGGTAAGCTGCCCGAACCCCTCTCCTTGTGGAAGCGCCGTGAGTATTTGCACTATTCGTGGTAATTGCACCATCCTTCGCCACCTCCGTGGCTACCACCAGACAGCCTGAAATGTAGGACTACCCACACCGGCGTAGAGCACATGATTTTGTTGTCACATGCATACTTCCTGGAAAAAAACCGTTTGTCGCAATGCCAGAAAACGCGTAGTCATGCCACGCGCGCATACAAGCTGTATACGCCCAGGACGTTAACGCATGCAGCTCCAGCAGTGCTCAGCTAGCCCCTCCCCTTATGCCCGAACAGTGTTAATTTATACCAGGAGGTTACCCAACCTCAATACCAACAGCAAAACAATTTAGCCAGCTGCATCGTGTTGCTGTGTCCTGTGCAGTAGCCCTATAAACACGTTGCTGTGAAGTTCCGACGACCAACAAAAATCAGTAGCGCATCCATTAGTTGCACCTACTCGAACACCAGCCACCTTAACTGGTTACACCTA
>HG713490.1:0-15930 GCA_000499725.1 Eimeria brunetti
GTAATCGGTGGACTATATTCAGGGAGACACCCGATGTTCATTTATGCTGAAATCCTATGCCTCGTGATTTACCTACGTTATTCAATTGCGGCTTACTCAGTGGCTTCCCAGCTATGCAATTTAGTGCCGCATTGGGGGAGAGATAGGTGATGAGCGGATGGCTTCTCTCCTCCCTGTTGGACTCATGTCATTAGGCGACAATTTAGTCTGGCGTAATGTGCCGGTTTTACCGGCGAAGGCGCTCGATACCCGCCGGCTTTTAATGTGTGCGTCCCAGAATTAGCCGTAATGTGTAATAGCGTTGCGCGCTCTCGCTTCCGCGGAACTGCTTATCTTGCGGTGAGAAGAGCCTATACTCAAGGCAGTTTATTGCACGAGTATATATGTATGGGAGAACCTGCATAGCAGCATCGCTTGCCGGACCCCCAGCGGGTGTTGAAATTGGCAAACTTGATCACGTTGAGCTATGACTTAACTCAACCCCTGCTCATTCGTGCATTTGGCAGTGCCGCATGTTTCGCGAGCCTTTATGACTTGCTCAACTGCATTGTTTTCACAAAGCTAAGTGTTTTATCATTTGATGAATTGGTGAGTCTAGGATTCGGGATACAGCACAGTCTCGAAAACCGCAGGATGAGGGCTTCCTTGGCATTGCAGGGAACGCACAATGTGACTAGTGAGAAAACGCATTAAATCGTCAATGAATTTGGCATATGTTTATCCTTGCGCAGCGAGTCTTGGGGTATTTATTTTCGTCAAACGACGGAAATAATTGTACGTGCTATTGTGGAATGCAGCAAGCATATACTTGCAGGGAATCGTTACATTCGTTCTCCCGATAAGCTAAAATGGTGCCCTCTCATATAGACGCTGGGTGTACAGGTGCGAATGCTGCAGGTTGTGCAGGATCACGGTGACGATCGTTTTGGTTCGCTACTATGTCTCTCCACAAGCATCTTAGCGAACAACACTAGCCTTTGGAGAGTTGCAACTATCAATTCGTTATTTCAGGCTCTCATAATGCATCTGTGTAAGCTTCCGCGGCGCACGGCCGGTTTTCTTCTGCTGCCTCTTATGTTCCGGTAATCCGCTGCTTCCAGTGCTCCTAAGGTAGCTCCTTCTCTGGGCCAACAACACAATGAGCCCCATCACCATCCCCATCACTAACGGCGTCAACAGAATCACCGGGGGCGACCTGTATCTGGGGGCTGTGCACACGGCGGGTGGGAGTGGACACGGCAGGCTAGAGTGCACGACTGCACTTTCTCCTGCCCTTTATGGTTGGTTGGATGGAGTTGAGGTAACTGGAGTGTCTTTGCTTCTGCATTGCGCCGTTTTGTGTGGCAGTGCTTGGGTGTGCTGGCAAATGTAGAATTAGGGTCCACCGGCTGGACCAGCACATATCCGCGCAAATAGATGGCAGCACTTGTGTGTGCAGCGCTGATGTAATGGTGGCTGTGCGACGCTGTGGCATTTGCCAATGCTATACAGACGGTATGGAATGTAAAAGACTGATTCCTACATTGAGATTGGTGATGCATTCACTGTTTACAACCTGCACACGGATTGGCTGCTTAGAATCACTACAATGTGCTGCCCTTTGTCCCAGCTGGCTGGCACCTGTGGTTTGCTGCAACTTGCTACTGCGTGAGACACAAGGAAACGACCTTTTGGGGAGCCTGAAGGTGCATACCAAAGTCTGACGGGTTTGTGTGTTCGTGCTGAGTTGCGGCTGTGATATGCAGCTAGTGCGTACTTACCCTTCTTTCCAATGCGGTGCAACCCGGAGCTACAGTGCACGCTAGGCAGCGTCGCATGCAAGCGGGTATAATGTCGTCGATGGAGGACGTGGACCAGGATTGCGGTCGGCGATCGTCCAGCTGTGTTGCTTGGTCGTTTGAAGAGCAAGCTGCAGCCGTGCTTTATCTACTTCAGACTTTAGTTGATAAAAATCGGCTTTCTCGAATTCATTTAATGATTGTTGTTAGGGATGTTGTATTGGTTCCAAAGGGGTGCAGTTGCGCGTTGCGTGCGAGCCTTACTTTCACTAAAATCAAGTGCTTTCTGAGAGCAGCCTGTGTGTTCTGCACATGGGGAAACTAGTATTTGGCTTAATTTCACTTGCTTAGCTTTTCTACTGGGGGGTATGTTCTCAGGAAGCAGCTGCTTCTGTGGGTTTGTTCGGTTCAGTGAACATAGTCTCAGTGCGGTATACTGTGCCTGCCTGGTCTGTGAATGACACAAGGCGTTGTAGTGATGGGTTGAGTTGACGTCTGCCGTTCGGGATGAAATTTAGTCAGTACACGCTCCGTTGTGCCGTTTGCACTTGATGCCGGTGCTTGTGTGGCATCTGGACGACACAGGGGCATGTGGTACCGGGGCATGATGGGCTCCGTTTTGCAGGGTGTTGAGATTTTGATCATTCCATTTGTTGACCCCGTTGACAGCCATCACGTAGTTTTTATTTGACGTTAAGTATCGTTCACTGCTTTTATGTGATGCGTATGTACCAAATTGCCTATCATTTTGTGGGAAGGGACAACATTCAGAGCGCGTCAGTGCTCCTGTAGGTCTGCTAGGAGGAAGCAAGGGGCGTAGCAGCGCTTGCCGGACCTTTTGGAGATACGGAAAGTAGGTGTGTGATTGCGTTCAACTCTGGCTTAATTAGTCATGCGGATGCGGCCACTGTTTCGTAGTACGCGCGACAATGCGGCGTGCCACATCCTTTTTATTTATTACATCGGCCGCATAACTAGTTTTTCGCCAAGCTAGGCTGCCATGGTTGTGGGTGCCAGCTGGTGGACTTATGAGTCCGTCGTACCCTGTAATGTAGACCCTGGGAGGCCGCATGAAGCTTATGCGCAAAGCAGTGCAAGGAAAACATAGGCGGACAATTGCGATACCTCGTTTAGGCTGTAGTGCATTAAACACATCTATGTCTGTGCGTTGGGCATTGTGAGTCGTTCCACGAGACAACGAAATAATGTGACATGATATGGTGACTTGTAGCAAGTACGTTGTTATTACGAAACGTGCTTGCACCCAATGGGTTACAATCTGCAGCCAGCTACACACTGTGCTGACTTCTGTAAACGCGGCGTTCACAGCCGCAAGTGCTGCAGGTGAAAAGCCGTCACAGCACACGATCGTTTGGCACATTGGGTGCTGCTTCAAAAATACGTTAAAGCCTGGCTACAGACTTTGGCGAGCTACGCCCATCAATATATTTTCTCCAGTTCTGATGGTTGGATGCTGAAGCAAAGTTGCATCAGTTGTATGAGGCCAAAGCTGCAACCTGCTTCTCAGTTTATGAGACGGAAAAAACCGACGATGGTCTGCGGGCAGGCTGTGCGTTGCGTAGTTCGTGGATTTATGCCATTTTCCCTTTGCTTGCCTTGCCCTTCTGTCTCTCTGGCATGCTGGGCCCTGGACTTAGCACGTGTCGGGTTGAGGTGCATGCGGTGTCGCAAGACGGTGCCTGGTTGGGCTCTGATTGCTACACCGAACATATTCTTACAATGCACGTGCACGCCGAACGTTTGCTGCTCTGAAAAGGCGAGATGAGCTCTGCCTTGTGGCATATTCTCTCCTCATTCTGTGGCGTTGCTAGTTTTCATATGAGTGGTTCTAAACGCTTGTAAACACTGTCCATTGCGTGTCTATGTGTGCGCGTGGACCGAACTGGTTATCGTTCAGTGGGAAGCCATTGCATTCAGAGCACTTCGCTACGTGAGGACGTCTGCTCAGGAAGAACGAGCAACGGACCCGGGCCTCCCGGAGACATGGAAAGTGGCAAAGGGGATTGCCTCCAGCCATGTCTCAATTTGGCATGTAGGTCTGGCCACCCCTCCTTTGTACACGCAACAGTAGTTTGCTTCCCACAACTTTGGCCTTCTTCAACAGTACTATCATCAATCCCCCACCAACCCGCGTTGATTGTTTGGAGGTGCCATGTGCTCGTATGGTGAGTGAATGGCCGGTTGTACCGCGAAGCGCTGATGACGCCAGGCTGCGAATGCGTTTGGCATAGCAGGGTATGCATAGGCGCTAAACGGGGATGCGCTGTGTCGGCTTTAGTGCATAAAGCAGATTTGTGTCTGTGCACTGGGCATCGTGGGGCATTACTTGGGGAGACCGGATAATCTAACATTGTCGTTTATTACAGCAAGTGTGTATTTTTCATGGTTCCAAGTGTTCGTCTCCCCGGTATGTTGCAGGCCAGCGTCATGGCGCTGGTTAGGTAGCAGTGTGTGAACGCGGGGTTCACACCAGCGCGTGCTGCATGTGGTGAAGGTTTGCCGCAGAGGATCCTTGATGCCTATTGCTGTTTAGCTATCAAAACAAGTTGGAGCCTGGCCGTAGACTCCGGCGAATTACGCCCACCAATATATTTTTTTCAGCTCTGAACGTTGGATGCTGAAATAGAGTTGCACCAGTTGTATGCGGCTAAGGCTGCAGCCTGCCTCTGAGTGTATGAAACGGACAATACCGACGATAGTCTGTGGGCAGGCTGTGCGTTGCGTACTTCGTGGATTTCCGCCATCTTCGATTTGATTGCCTTGCTCTTCTGGCTCGCTGTCATGCCGAACTTTGGGTTTAGCTCCTGGCTGCTTGCCCTAACCGCGTTGATGTTTTCGGCCGGGCTGAATTGATGGGTGGTAGAGTGGAGGCTAGACATCGTTATCTGTTCAAGGGGCATCGTGAAGTATCTTACAAGGCAGCATAATAGTCTGAGGTAGTATTTTTGTTGCATATAGAGAGTGCGTACTGGCGAGGGATCCCAGGGTGCTTTCACCCGTTGTTTTTCAATCCAGCACCACGGCGCACATTAGGCAGCCCCGTGTACACGCGGTGTTTGCAGCCGCGAGTGCTACAGGTGTAAAGATTCATTGCAAACTATCGTCTTCGCGCTTAGATTGATTTTGCTAGGAGGACGTTGAGATCGCGCTGCGGCTAATGCCGACTGGCGTCTCAAGAACAGGGATTGTACTGGTTCTACACGACTGCGCTTGCCCCTTGTGTCTGAGCGTTCCGCTCCACTAAAGACAACTACGTCACGAGGGCGAATTCTTGGCATACACATTTGCTGAAGCCAATAGCCGTGTTTTTTCTCATTGTTAGTGTCTCGTGCGTTGAAATGTATGCGGTTTCTCTAGACAGTTTCTGCTTATTTCGCTAGTTACAGAGAACATATTCCCAGTGTCGCTTGCCCTGGATGGGTATCTTCTTGTTCCGACGGTTTGCTATGGTGAATAGACGCGATGGGCTTTGCCTTGCAACGTGTTCTCTTCCTAGGCGAATTTGAGATTATGTGGCGTTGCTAGCTTTCCTATGAGTGGTTCTAAACGCCTGTAAACACTGTCTACTGCGTGTCTGTGTGTGCGCGTGGACCGAGCTGGTTATCGTTCGGTGGGAAGCCATTGTATTCAGAGCACTTCACTACGTGAGGGCGTCTGCTCAGGAAGAACTAGCGACGCACCCGGCCCTCCCGAAGACATGGAAAGTTGCAAACGGGATTTCGTCCAGCCACTTGAGGGCGTCTGCTCAGGAAGAACGAGCAACGCACCCGGGCCTCCCGGAGACATGGAAAGTGGCAAAGGGGATTGCCTCCAGCCATGTCTCAATTTGGCATGTAGGTCTGGGCACCCCTCCTTTGTACACGCAACAGTAGTTTGCTTCCCACAACTTTGGCCTTCTTCAACAGTACTATCGTCAATCCCCCACCAACCCGCGTTGATTGTTTGGAGGTGCCACCTGCTCGTATGGTGAGTGAATGGCCGGCTGTACCGCAAAGCATTGAGGGCGCTAGTGTGCGCTGCGCATGCAACTGCAAAGGAAGCATAGGCGGAGAAGTACAATACTTCGTTTATGCATTAGTGCATTAAGCACGTCTGCTTCTGTGCACTGGGTATCATAGGACATTTGTCGGAACACAGGTATAGCCTGACGTAATATGATGGCCTGCAGCAAGTGTGTTTTTCGTGAGAGTCGCAATATGCGTCCACCCAGAGCGTCCCAAACTGCAACTACGGTGCACGTTCAAGCTGGCTGATATACACAGGGGTTTCACAGCCTCGAGTGCTGGGAGCAATGCAGAGTAGCCGCAGACAATCGTTTCGGTGTATTGCTTTATCGCCTCCAAGGCCGGGTGAAGCCTGGCAGCAGTCTTTGGCGAGTTGCGCTTATCAGTGTATTTTTTCCACTGTTGATCTTTAAATGCTGAAACAGGGTTGGATTAGTTGTGTGCCGCTGAAGCCACAACCTGCTTGGGACTTCTCTCTTCCACAAAAATTGACGCCGGCTCGCGCGCAGGCCGTGCGTTGTGTATTTCCATGGATATTTGTCACTTTCTCTTTGCTTGCTTTGAACCTCTATCCTGCCTGCAGGGTGAAGCTTGGGTTAAGCTACTGGCTGCTTGCGCCGACCGCGCGGGTGTCTTTGTCTGGGCTGAATTGATGGGTGAAAGTTGGGGTTGTATCAGTTGTATGCAGTTAGAGTCGCATGCTTCGTTTGAGCCTTCCGCTTCACTGAAGTCACCTACTTTGTGTGAGCAGCCAATGTGTTTCGCATTCGAGGAAATTCGCAACTGTCTCATCCCCGATTGCCCAGCACGTTTCGGCTTGAGCCGTATGCGGTGTCGCAGGACAGTCCATGCTGGTACTGCGATCGCAGTAGGAAACATATTCTTACTGCGGCATATTTTACCTTTGGATTTTCCTTGTGACACAAGCTGTTGTGGTGAGGAGGCGTGCTGGGCTCTGTCTTGCAAAATGTTTCCTGATTGGGTACATATGAGATTTGCTCTCGTTGTTAACTATTGTGCGAGTACTTCTGATCACCTTTATGCATTGTTCACTGCGTGTTTGTAGTGCGGGTGGACCGAACTGGTTATCGTTCACTGGAAGGCGACTGTATTTAAGTGCATTGCAGTGCGTCTGTACGTCTGTTCAGAAAATACAACGCCTCCCGGAGATATAGAAAGTGCTAGACGAGGGTGTCTTTAACCACGTCTCAAATTGGCATGTGGGAATGTCGAATGCTTCTTGATGCATGTTGCTGTCCTGCGCGTCGCACAGTTTCCTTTGACTACACCACTGGCACCGTCACTTTCTAAGCAAGTAGCATTCCTTGTTTTGACGTGTCACCTGCTCGTGTGAGTGAGCTGTCCGTTGTGCTCCACAGCGTTGGCCCTTGCAGGCCGCGAATGCATCTGTCATAGCACGGGAAGCATATGCGCCCAATTGGGATACGTCATTTAGCATATAGTGCTGCGGATACATTGTTGTCTATGCACGCGTTGTCCTGAGTTATTTCGCAAGGCAACAGAATAATCAGAGATATCGTTATTGCTGCATGCAGCAAGTGTGTTTTCTCGAAGAACCTCAGGGTGCTTTCACCAGTTGTGCTGCAATCGAGCACCCAGCAGTCTCGTGTACAGGTGGACTTTGCTTCCTTAAGTGCTGCGGGTGGTTAACATTCACCACAAACTATCATCTTCGCGTATGATTTGATTTTGCATCGGCAGCCTAGGGCCTCGCTGCGGCTACTGCCGACTGGCGTTTTAGTAACATACGTTGTATTGGTCCTCCACTCCTGCCCCGGTCTACTGTCACGGACCTTCCCATTTCACTAACGACGACTCTGCCTGCAACACGGGCCGTGCGACAAGCACCTGATAATCTGCCTAACTGCTTTTTCTCTCACCGCTTCGCGCTTCGCTCGCCGACGTGCCTGCGCTGTCGCAAGACAGTTTCTGCTGGTACTTCGATTCCTACACTCAACATTTTCTTGGTGCGGCCTACTTTGCCTGTGCGTATTCTTGCTGACCCAAGTTGATGCGGTGAAGAGGCGTGAAGGGGGTTTGCCTCGCAGGCTGTCTTCTCCTTAATCGGATTTGAGGGGTTGGTCTTGTCGCTAGATTTCATGTGCTGTTGATGGCCTCTAAGCATTATTCACTGCGTGCCTGCGGTTCGTGTGGATGAGCCTGCGTCTGACTTGGTGGCAGGAGATAACATTACAAGCACTCCACTGCGTCGGTAGGTTTGTTGAGAGGGAATAAGCAAAGCAGGGCCACTTGCCGGACATTTAGGAGATATTGGGAGTGGCGAGCGTGATTGCGTTTAGACATGGCTTAATTGGTCATGTGGATTTGTCCCCAGGTTCTTAGTACTCGCGGCGTTGGTGGTGCTGCATATCTCATTTTTCGTATTGACTCCCCCGGTGGCATAGCTACTTTCTCACCAAGCTAGGTTGCCTTGGCTGTGTGGGCCAGGTGGTGGACTGGTGAGTCCGCGGGTCTCTGTAGTGCACGGCCTGGAGGACTGCATGATGCTAATGCGCATGGCGCTGTAAGGGAAGTATAGGCGAACAACTGCGATACGTCGTTTAGGCTTTTGTGCATAAAACACATTTATGCCTGTGCTGTGGGAACCGTGGGATATTTCAGCAGACAGCGGAAAAATCTGACGTAATATGATGCGCTGCAGCAAGTGCATTTTTGCTGGGAATGGCAGTATGCTTCTGCCCAATGCGTGGCAGGCTACAGCCACGGTGCACGTTAGGCTGCCCTCCATTCATGCGGGTTTCACAGCCGCGAGTGCTGGAAGCAGTGCATGATAGGGGCAGACGATCATTTTGATGTATTGCTTTGTCGCTTCCAAAGCAAGGTGAAGCCTGGCAGTAGCGTTTGGCGACATGCATCTATCAGTGTATTTATTATTTCGCGTTTTGATCGCTGGAGGTAAGAACAGAGTTGCAACAGTTGTATGCGGATAAAGTCCAAGCTGCATCTGATGAGTTTGTTCTATAAAGTCAGGCGGCGGTCTGCTGGTGATCTGTGCGTTATGTATTTTGTGGATGTATTAAGCTATGTTTGGAGTTTTCCGCTTCTGATGTCGCCTTCCTCTTTCGTGGGTTTGGATGACACTCTGTAGTATGTGTTTGCGTTTGTGCGGCGTTCACTAGCTCCATAGATGTTTTGTCAGTTTCGAACTGCTGAGCGTCGGAACGCATGTTGTATCAGGTGGCTTGCGGCTACTGCTGCACGCGGCTACTGAACCCTCTGTCTCACCGAAGCCAACTACTGTGCATAAGCAGCGCGTGCGTTTAGCATTTGGCTGAATGTGTAGCGTCACTCTTTTCGTTTGTCTGGCACTGCTGCTGTAGAGGCGCGTGTGCTGCGGAAGATAGCCCGTGCTGTACCTTCAATCGCCACGGTGAAGAGAGTCTCAATGCGGCATATATTTGGTGTGTGCATTCTTTATGGCGCACCTTGTTGTGGTGGTGCACCATACATTTCACCGTTCATAACATAATGTACTGGTGTGCGGTCTGTGGTGTTTTTGCGGGGACCGTTCTGCCTTTCTCTTCCTACCAGCACTGTCCCCTGCGTATCGCCCGTGTGCGTGCAGGTCACTGCGCAAGCAGGTTTTTGTTAAGAGAGAAGCAGCAGCATATGGCTGTTGTTGGACCTCTTGCAGTTGTCGATGGTGACATGTGCAATTTCATGGAGCCATTTCTTGATTTGGTATGTGGGTCTCGCCACTTCTTCTTGGGGCTCGCGACGCTGCTGTATATTCACCTTTTTCTGTGCCCCAGTGGCGTGGCTAGGTTCCCGCCAAGCGTCGTTGGTTCGTTGGATGTGTCTACTCGACTGGCGAGTGCCTGGC
This sequence comes from Eimeria brunetti, assembly GCA_000499725.1. Lineage (NCBI taxonomy): Eukaryota > Apicomplexa > Conoidasida > Eucoccidiorida > Eimeriidae > Eimeria > Eimeria brunetti. The sequence goes on from HG713490.1 coordinate 9,669, forward strand.
ACTTTGTCCTGCAGAGGCTGGGTGTTTGCACGGTGCAAATGCATTTGGCATTGCAGCGGGAGCATGCATATGCGGATGGTTGTGTAACACCGTTTAGCCTATTGCACGCTCAATACGTTGCCTTTAACGCAGTGGGTACCGTGAGGCAATGCTCGAGACGACAGAATAATCGGACCTATGTTTGTTACATCCAGCAAGTGAGTATTCATGGGGAATTAGAGCATGCTTTTCACCGGAAGAAGAGCAAGGCAGCTATTAGGCAGCCCCATATACACGCGGAGTTTGGAGTTGCGAGTGATGCGAGAGGTTCAGGATCTAGGCAAACCGTCATTTTGGTTTATCATGTTTCTGTTTCACACGGAAGCTGAAGCAACACCGGAGCTTCTGTCTATGTCGACTTACTGAGCGATTTGTTTGGGTCTGTTCGGGCTTTATGTGTGAACGTTTCGGCAGATGTCGTATCAGTTGTATGCGGCTACCGTTGCATCCTGCGCCTGAGGCTTGTCTTTCCGTAAAGCCGATTGCTGTGTGGGAACCGCCTGTGGGTTGAGCATTTAATGGAATCCTTACTGACTGTACCTTCGATTGCACAACCGGTCTTCCGTAGAAATATGTGCAGTTCCCGAAGACAGCCATTGCGCTAGGTCCGATCTCTACGGTGAGGGTAGTGGCAGTGCAATATACTTTGCTCTTTGCTTCAAACGCTCTTGTGAGCAGTGGACGTCATCTGTGCCTTTCACAGCTGGCCTTCTCACGCGACTACTTCTAATCGCGTTCCAGCATTATTCAGTCCGTGTTTGTTTGGGTTGCACGTGCACCGAACTGCCTATCGTGCGGTCGGAATTTTTGTATTCAGAGCGCGTTACTGGTTGAGTATATCACTTAAGGCAGACCCAGGAGAGTGCCGGGACTTGTGGGACCTCCCATAGATGTCGGTGCTGTCAGATGCAACTGCGTGCTACATTAGCTTAAATATGGCATGTGGATTTGAGAACTGCCTTTTCGTACACGCGGCGGTAGTACATGCCTCACCATTTTTGTTGAATACAGCAGCAGCATGCTTGGTTCCCCACCATACTGCGTTGGTTGGTTGGACGTATCGTTTGCTCAGTCGCAGGTGTTTCCTCCTCCGGTTCACCGGCTTGCAGGCTGCACGTGCATTTAGGAGTGCATAGGGAACCCAGTGAGACTTGTAATGTATCGTTATGTCTGTAGCGCGCTGGCTGTGTTGTCCTGTGTTCCATGGATATTGTGAGCCGCTTCACGAGACAGCTATGCAATCTGATATAATACAGTTGAGTGCAATGGATTTGTGCTTCCGATAAGTGGCAGTATTCGTTCATGTACTGAGATGCACGCCAGCACCATGCAGCGTCATAAAAACGCGGGTCCTGCTGCTGCAAGTGATACATTTTCATGGCAGACGCTCGTTTTCATCCATATATTCGTCCCTCCAAATCAAGCTGAAGCTTGGTAGTAACATTTTGCCAGCCGCGAGGATCAATATGTATTTTCAGGATTTCACCGTTAGGTGGCGAACTGTGTCTGTTGCGTGTGTCTTCATCCCCAGTCTGTTTTTAAGTTGTAAGTTTCTTCAGAACCGTTAACGGTCTCTTCGCAGGCTGTGGGTCGCGTATTTCTTGGAATTTTGCTTTTGTGCTTTTGTTTGCGTGGTGGGTCCGTTCCGATACCAAAATGAGCTCAGGGGTTAGCTACAGGCGGCTTGAGCTAGCTGCGCTGCTCTCTGCCATGGTTGTAGTTCAGGTTGAGTTGATGGGTATTGGAACGGTTGTTGTATCCGCTATATTCGGCTACACTTGCACCGTTCGTCTGAGACTGCCATTTCATTTAGCTGATTGCCTAATGAGAACAGATTCTGAGTTACGAATTTGAGCTGCTCGGATTTGGGGTTCCCTGGCCCCGCAGTTACTTATTAGCGCGTTGGTAGCCCCCATGTGACTGCTGATGCCCTTTGAGCATTGGTAACTGCGTATCTGCGGCACGTCTACACAGAGCTGGTGATCCGGCTGAGACGCACTATATTCAGCCGCGTCACTGCGTGAATAGGTAATATACCGGCGTGTGCTAGACCGCCTGCAAATGTGGAAAGGGGTAGAGTTGATTTCATGCAACTGTGCTTCAATGGAGCTTGTAGGTTTGGCCACTGCCTTCTGGTACGCGAGGCGGTTTTGTCTATCAATATTTGTGTTGACTATGCCAGTAGCATGCCTACATTTCAACGAAATTGCGGTTCTTGTGCCAGCAAAGTGGAGTTGCCACTTCGCCAACGCATAGAAAGGCCGGCGTACTTCACAGCGTAATTGTGTGCAGTTTTCGAATGCGTTTGCCAGAGCAGAGAAAATCTAGTCTGACGACCTTGGTGTATCGTACCGTTTATAGTCCATCTGATACATAGCTATATGTGTGCAAGGTGCTGTGGTGCATATTGGGAGACAGGTGAATGATTTCATATATTGTCGTGGCACGCCGCAAGTGTGTATTTAGAACGAATCGCAGTATTTTTCCACCCAATGAACTGCAACGCAGCGGCGCCCGTTACGCAAATTCGTGTACAAGCTAATTGGTCTGCCGCGAGTGCTGCTAGGTGTCCTGGAGTGCGGAAAAACTGCCGGTTTTGCTTATTAGTTGGGCGTTTCAAAGGGGTGCTGAACCCGCGTTGTACTGCAGGCCTCTTTCTATCGAACGGGGTGTTTGGCTAACGTAGCAAATATTGAAGCAGAGCTCGTATCTGTTGTATACGGCTATAATTGCATCCTACCTCTAAGGTTTGCGTTTCACTGAGGCCGACTCCTTCGTGTGTACAGATTTTAGGTTGTCTGGTTGGTAGAATTCGTATGTCCGTCAACATTGCTTGCTCAGCTCTGCTCCTGTTGATGGGCGTGCGCTTCCCGAAGATAGCCCCTGCTTCAACTTCGACCGATACGCTCAGCGCATCCCAATGCGGCATTACTTTGTCTGTGCGTTTCCTTGATGACATGCCTTGTTCTAGTGAAGGAGTGTGGTGCTCTCTGGCTTCTAAACTTTGCCTTCCATAATCAGATTGGAAGTGTTGCCGCATTGCTAGCTCTCATACGAGCAGCTTCTGACCACCTTTAAGCACCATTCACTGCGTCTCTGCGGTGCGGGTGCCCACTGATCATACAGTAGAACGAGGTTTTATTCAGACCACCTCCCTCAGCTAGTAGGCGTGTGAGTAAAAGATCCGGCAAGCACGCGGTGGGGGAAGCTGGAGGTAGTGACAGTGACATGCATGATTGCGTGCAACCCTGACAAAATTTAGCTTGTGCGTTTTGCACCGGCTTTGTGTAGGCGGGCCCCTAATGCGTGACACAATCATTTTATTGACTGTCACAGTGGCACAACTAACGCTCCACCAAACGGTGTATCTTGGATGATGGTGCCAGGTGGTCCTCTGCTAATCGCTTGCCCGTTCTACAACACAGCGCTGGCGGTTGCAGGCTGCGAGTGCGTTTGAAATGCAAGAGAAGCATGGGCAGCGGCACGTCGTTTTGGATGTAGCAGATTTGATGAATTGGCTCCCATGCACAGACTGTATTGTGGCAACTTGCGAGCCAGTGGAAGAATCAGACTATTGTGGCATGCAGCAAGTGTGTCCCTGCAGGAAAATGCACTGTTATCCCACCCAATGAGGTAGAAGCTAGCTCGGCGCTGCACGTTAGGCATCCCCAAATACGGGCAACTCTTACAAAAATGAGTGGTGCGAGTAGTTCATGGTCGCGTCAGACGTTTGTTTTGGTCCACTGCTTTGTCGCTTTGAAACTGCCTTCCATCTTGATGGCATCGGTTGACCTACTGTGTCTATCAGTCCCCTATTGGTCGGTTTTGGGGGATTTCGTCGGTTTCGTCGGCGTACGCGGAGCCAGCTGCAAATTGCTCCCAAATTACCGGTTTAATCAAAACCGACAAGGGTCTGTGGGCAGGTTGTGCGTTTCGTATTTCGTCGATTTTTGCCTTTTCGGTTTTTTTTTCCCTGGCCCTCTTGTTCCCATAACAAGCTGAAGGCTAGCTCGCCACTGGCATGTGGCGGTAACCGCATGGCGTTTTGTTGTTCGCGTTGAATTGGTGACTATTGGAGCAGAGGTTGTATCGGTTGAATGCGGGTACAGTTGCATCGTGTGTTCTAACGCTTTGGCTTTGACAACGCTGGCTGCTGTGTGAGAGCATCCTCTCCGAGCCCCATTTGCTGAAATTTATGGCGGCTTGTGTTTCTGTTGCCTTGTGCTTATGTAGTAGGGGAATATGCAGTATCGCGGGATGTCGTCGGATGCAGCTGCAGCCGTTTCGACGAACATATCCCTAGTGCAGCAAACATTCCCTGCGATGGTTTTTTATGGGGCAATCCGTTGTCGCCGCCGATGACGTGCTTTCGTGAACCGGGGTTAAGATGTCGTCTTGTAAATAGCTCTTGTGGGACTGCTTCTGATCGCCATCAGCATACTCCCCTACGTGTATGCAGTGAGAGTGGACCGAGCTGCTTATCTTTGGGTTTACACCGAATACATTCAATGCGCGTCACTGTGTGAGCAGGTGGGGCAAATTTGCCACCAGTATGGCGCCGCGTGCTAGTTCACTGGACCACCTGGATATGTCGAAGGTGGCAAGCGTGGCTCCGTTTAACTATGAATCAATCCAGCTTGTGGGTTTGGCCACTAGTTCTTGGGGCCCGCGGCAACCGTGGGTAAACGGCGAATTTCCCGGCCTACGATGTTTCTTGTTTGGAGGTGCCACCTGGCCAGTGGGACCGCCAGCGATGTGTTGTCCTACATAGCCTGGAAGCGGCTGCAAATGCGTTTGGCCTTGCAGGGTGAGGATAGACAAACACGTGGGATGCGCCGTTTATGATATCCAATAATCGATACATTGCTGTGCGTGTGTTGAGTGTCGGAAAGCATTTTTTGCGACCAGTGATCTGACGGACGGTTGTGGCCTGTGGGAAGTATGTACTTACAAGCAGTGGCAATACTCCAACACAAAGCAATATGCACGCAGGTCAAACGGTGCGCTTTGGGTAGCATTGCATACGCATGGGATCTATGGCCGCGAGTGCTGCAAGGGGTACAGTAACGCAGTAGACGATCGTTTACGTCTATTGCGTTGTCACCCCCAAATCATGTTGAAGCCTGGTAGAAGCATTTTGGGTGTCGCGCATAGCAATCTGTATTTTCAGGCTTCCAGCTTTTATTGTAGTTGGAGAAGTTGTATGCGGATTCACTTACAACCTATTTTTAAGGTGCCTATTTCATCAAAACACAAAATGGTCTGCAAGCAGGATGTGCGTCGCCCATTTCATGAGATTTTGCCTGCTGCTTTTGCTTACCTGACCGTTCTGCTTCGGTGACAACCTGGCAGATGGCGTTAGCCACGGTCTACATGTTTCAGGCATGGCCAAGGGAAACACAGCCTCACTGTGGCATATATACGTCCTGGCCGCTTTCTCGGGTGTCTGTGATGGCACAATTTGTTGTGGTGAATGCTGGCAATACACTCCGCCGTTCAAGCCATGTTAACCTGGATCCGGTCTTTGGTGTGATTACGGGGGTTGCTGTGCTTGTGTTTGCGTATGAGCATTGTTCGTTGCATGTTAGCGGTGTGCGTGGACATCGCTGCACGGGTTGGTTTGTTAAGGAAGACCCAACGCCATAACGGCTGTTGCTCGACCTCCTGCAGTGGTCGAAAATGACAGGTGTGAGCTCATGGAGCCCTGACTCAATTTGGCATGTGGGTTTGGGCACTGTTTCTTGGAGCTCGCAGCAGTACAGTATATATTCACAATTTTGTTTGGATGCCTTAGTGGAATGGCTGGTTTCCCACCGAACTCGGTTGGTTGGTTGGAAGTGTCACTTGTTCGGCTGATGAGTCTGTGGTCTGTTGTGCAGCAGAGGCTGGGTGCTTGCAGGCTGTAAATGCATTTGGCATTGCGGTGGAAGAAAGAAGGGGGGGGTGGTTGTGTAACACCATTTAGCCTATAGTGCGTTCTATACATTGTTGTCTATGGATTGGGCATGATGCGGCAGTGTACTAGACGACAGAGCCATCGCGCATATGCCTGTTACGTGCAGAAAGTGCGCATTTGTGGGGAATCAGAGCATGCTTTCCAGCTAAGAAGCAACAAGAGTGAGCGACGGTGCAGGTTAGGTAGCCTCCTATACTGGCCGATGGTCCAGTTGCACGTGCTCGGGGCGATTCATGATCGTGGCAAGCCGGCATGTTGGTTTATCGC
>HG713491.1:0-15925 GCA_000499725.1 Eimeria brunetti
TTCCTACATATACAGTTACGACCGCAGGAGCCACATCTCTCTCAGCTGCTTTTCTGTCCACTGCACAACGCACATTCTTCCTCTGCGCGCTCAGTCAGCCTCTGTAGTGCCGCCCCCCTCACACGTCAATAGTACCAAGCGTCCGTTCACGCATCGACTAAACGTTGCACCACGACGGACGCTGCATTACAATTCATCCTAACACACGCCATACAAAACCCGCATTTCCATCACCCAACACTGGGCATATTCTACCTCAGATTTTGACTCCCGTACCGCTCCGACATCACATGCTTCCTCTTCTTTTCTGAAAACCCTCTCGCGTGCAGCACACTTGCTGAGGAACCAACAATCTGTCTTGGAGTCAAGCAGTCCTTCTACGACGTCGGGAAGCCAAGCCGNCACTTGCTGAGGAACCAACAATCTGTCTTGGAGTCAAGCAGTCCTTCTACGACGTCGGGAAGCCAAGCCGCACCCAGCAACTAGGGAGTAACTACAGGACAATGGGACCCCAAGGAACGGTTTGCCGTTCGTCCGATAACCGCGCTCCTGATCGCCTGCTCGCAATACCGGCGCGCTAGCGTAACACATGTTCTGGCGAAGCACTCAACCCCGCAAACACGCCACAAGACACAGAGAACACAGATGTGCAATGTTGCATCCACTAGTCAGCTCCGGCATGCCGCCAATCCAGCCTATTTGTCAAACGGCACTCTAGTAAATAGCAGACGCACCTAAGTCTAAAGCGGCCCAAACGCCGCTTCGGAGTGACAACAGGCAAACGCCTCTTGCACCCTGACCCTCAGGAGCGTTTATGCGTTAGCCCTAATTGTTGACGGCGGCTGTATGCTGCTGCATGAATCCGGCAAGCCGCAGCCTCGCCCACACGCGCAACGCACTCCATCCTAGACTAACCACACCCTCCTATGCATAGCGCATTCGCCGAAAATGCGAACACACAAACACCCGCGTACCCCGACACATACGCCTAACAACAACTGGCCAACACAAGCTCACTACTTGGCACTGCAAGCCGCATTTCTACCCTCGAACTATTCAACGCAACGCAGGCAATCGTAGCCCGGTAAGTACATCAATCAGCTGCGGAGGTCCTGTTCTTCTCCACCTCTACAGCTCCCCTCAGTATCAAACCTGCCGCGCAAGGCTGTCCCCTCAGCAACCTTGCGCACGTGGTGCACACCCTCACACAACCTATGCTTGACAGCTTCTTGACAATGGATCCCTGCAAATGTTAAAAAACGCCCCGGTCGGGGCTTCCCTGTCTTAACGACTGCATGGACTCAGCTTGGCGACGCGGGGTCACCAACAGCAACAATACGCTCCAGCATATATGCAACTACAAATCACACGCGCCGCCGCCTCGCACTTCTCACACGTATCCACAACTTGCAAAACCCCACATAATGCACCAAAGCACCAGGCACTCCCCTTCCTGCCCATTCTAGCCCACTCAACACACTTCCTGTAAAATCAAGAATAGGCCATTGTGTAAATCGCTTCCGTCTGACATGCAGCCGGACAGAGCCCAACCAAGCAACCACCAAGTACATACACAACGGTGGGCACTGCATGGCACAGTCGCCAGCTTGGGGAGTCAGTAAGAATGTTCTTGGTGGCCCGGGAGCGGCATCGGCCAACTGGCGCTGCACAGCGTCTAGCGAGACGGGTGCTGCCACAAACAGGGCAGAAAACACAGAACACACAGGCGTGCAATGTCGCGTACATTATGGATATGACAAATGAAGGTATCTTAGCTCTATATTCAACAGAGAGCACAGCAGTTGATAGTAGGCACATATCAGTCAAGCATGGGGAAGACTCGCCTTCAAAGATGCGATCGGCAAGCAGTAGCATGACACACACGCGCAGCGCACCCCACCTGTGCTAGCTTGCGCTGAGGTTACTGTCGGACTCCTTTACCGAAAATACAAAACCACAAGTGGTTGGGAATTGCTTTATAGCAGCTGGGCAATACTGGACCACCACGTGACGTTGCAACTCGGTACCCACGAACCAATACTCTCAACGGGATGTACACAAACGTAACGCAGACAACACTACAAAGCACCGCGCAACGGCGGACGAGTTTGCAGCTACACAAATAACCTCAATGCAAAACCTTCAAAGCAAAACCGTCTGCTCAGCACCGTTGCTTGTGCGGCGCTCGCCCCTCCTCTGATAGGCGCTTCGCGAAACCTTCTAGAGCAAGAGCATAATAGTGCTGCCGAGCAAAACACAACTTCGCCGTCACCTTAAATGTTGCGTCGCTCCAACGTCGCGGATAAGCAGCCGCACCAGTGCATCCCCGCATACACAACTATGAGCAGAGGAGCCATGTCGGTCTCAGTGGTTCACTGTACCTGGCCGGACGCAGTCCTTGCTTTTGCGTCTGCAGTGCCACCTCCTCACAAGTCAATAGCGTCAAACGTCCGCTCACGCCGTGACTAAGCGTTACAGATCGACGCTGCCTTCCAAGCCATCCTAACACGTGCCATACAAAACCCGCATTTCCATCGCCCAACTCGTCCAACTCTGGGCATATTCTATCTCGCCTTTTGGCTCCCATACCGCTCGAACACCACGTTTTTTGTCTGCTCTTCTGACCAATCTCGTGAGCCCAGCACACTTCCTGAGAAACCAACAATGTGCATTTATACCGAAGAATTCACCCACAAACGTGGCGAATTGAACTTGGCATTTCGACATCACAACCCACAACATATTCTACCACACATTTGACTCCCGTACAGCTGCAACATCACGATTCCCCTTCTGCTTTCTGACCAACCACTCGCGCGCAGCACACTTTTGCATCTGGCTCTTCAGCCACTAACTCAATACGGAAGCTTGCTCACACGCGAGTAAGGTTCAATGCATTCGAACCAACAGCCACCAGGATTTGGAGGCTCTGTTGCTTCGTGTGGTAAATCCAACTCACTATCTGCAAACATATCAGGTTCCGCGCAACCTTTCAACAGCAACCTCCTCTGATATCCTAAAGCCCAGGAAGCCTGCTCTGTTTTGTTGAAGTAAGCAGTAAAAAACAACTGTAGGCATGTGGCCACTCTCGCCTGCCACAATCCTCCATCAAAAAAGATAACAAAGACAGCCATGCACGGCGCAGCAAGCCGAGGTTTGCTGAGCAGACAGCCATCCAAGTGTATGCCTTTCGAGATAGGAGGCGCTTCCCATATATGGCGCACACTAAGCACAAGGTCTAGGAAAGAGACTGTTGGCTGATCGATGCGCCTCCGACAGAACTGAGATTAGATCCAGTGCAGCGACGCATATAGTTTACCTGAGCACACGCGGGTAGGTACACTACAACCCGGACTGGGACCAGCCAGTGACGTGCGCAGCGCGCCCAAAAACAATATTCTGCATCACGGGGTGAACACACCAAATACGAACGTCCCGACCGCTAACAGCTGGCAAACACGTATGGAAGACTCAACAAGCAGCCTTCTGCATCGCACGGCTGCACTGACACACGGTTCTCACTGGTGGTCACATGCTCAGCTGAAACAAGGCCAAAGAGCATTTGCTCCTATTACCTGCAAGAAGCGCTTTGCTGAGTGTTGCAAACAATGATATGCAGATCCTGCATGTGTATGTTCCTTTAAGTGGGTGGCTCAGAAGCTTCACCATCATCCAACCAAGAGCTGAGTTTTTGACTGCACGTGTCTTGGCGGTGTCAGCGCCACTGGAAGCCAGACTCGCCAGCACACTTGGTTTCATATGGCCTAGTTAAGGGGAATATATGGACTCAGATGCAAGTGCAAATGCAATCAAATCAATCTAAAAGCCAAGAACTAAGCAACACAGTACATTTACATTGCCCCTTTGGCACTGCTGCATTCGTAACACTGGGTACATCACGTTTCAGCAATATATTTTGTGTCAAGCACACATGTTGCCATTACTGCGTCTAAACAGTCCGCCGACTTCATATTCAGCTTTGATGATCCTCGAATGTTACTCAAAGGGCATCGGCATTCATCGTACAGGCTACATATGCTCAGTGGGCACACTGCTTCAGTCGTTAGCGCTACATCGAACGTGCAACCCAGCATATATAAACGCAGGTCGGCGTGGAGAGAATCCTCAATGCGACTCCTGGATTCGATACCAGGAATAAATCCAGTGGGAGAGCGCAGTGCTTCCAACTGTTCGTTCGAAGCAATTTCGGTGTTAAGCCCGACCTTTAGTCCATTACATATGTGGCGCGGTGTGTAATAGCACTAAGATCCTTCTCAACTGTCTAGCAGCTGGCAGGTAGCTCTGCAGAGCAGTACACTGCCGGTACTTCATACTGATGACTTCGATGTTGGGTGCTGGTTGTGGGCAGAATGAAGCATGCCATATATATAAAGCACGCGCGGAAAACGTCCAAAGAGGGTATAATTGGCGAAGCGCAAAGGCGGTGGTGTACAGAAAGCCTCAACAGGGGCAATAGACTCATTTAACAGCAGTGCACAGCCCTTCAGTTCTCGCAATAGCCCCCAATTTAATGGCACTGGAACGCAGCAGCACCTGCATCAGTTCTTGGTGCATGCTGCAAATACGACACATGTTGGATGGGCTCAACAGGCAATCGTAGAACGGACACCGTGTTTCACAATCTCACCCCAAAAAGTTTAAGTCAGTTCTGCTGGCTTTGCAGCCACTTAAAGTTTCGACAGAAGCTGGCACGGTTGCGGCGGCCGCTTCTGTGCAGTTGCTGACCTTTAAGCATTGTACAAACGCGGAACAATGCCACATCAAAGTGGCTCTAAACACAATTGTTGTGAAACGCGGGCCTTGATATTTACACAGTAGCTCAAAAGCATGCGACCTGTTTCCAAAACAGCTTAAATGTAATCAGAAACAGCATGTACCTAATGGTGAACGTCCGCCGCAGGAGCCTTTCAAATGCATTCGTCTGTAGACTGTTAAACCATAAGACGTCACAGGTGAGTGTCTGGGCGTGGCGAACAAATAAGCACCCCAACCAAAGTCTTTAAAGTGGTAGTAGTACTAGTCATTCGTTTTCTAGGGGTCTCCCGCGGTTCACAAGCACCACCCTCACCACAATTTGTCTAGGCCGTGTGCATTAGTTTGGTTCATTTGGTCGTAAATGCTTGCAAATGATGTGTCTCGGGAGGACAGCCGCAGTACCGGGTCACGGTCAGCGCGTTGTTGCACCTAACTTTAAAGACAAGTCGACAGTTTTCTGCTCACGAAAAACAGAGCTCAGGCGATGAACAACGCACAGTCTACACAGTGGCCTTGCAGTCAAAGGTATCATACTGTAGACTCAAAACCGTCATGGATGGCAATGGAAGAAAGTGGAGCCATCGCCACTTCAGAAGAAACATAACGCGCACAGCTTGCATAAACGCGCTACAGTCCGTCGCGCTCCGTTACACTGCATAGGGCAGAACAGCATGTATAAAAAAAAGCGGCCGAGCACAGAACGCGCACACGCCTTCACAGTTTCCGCGAAGGTGTCATCATCGTACAACCTAATTAATCTGCACTACTCAAAGTACTCAAAGTACTTCACAAGATGGAACATTAGCTGAGTAAGCAATGCAAGAAGAAGGGTGTGTCTCGTCAATCCAGCTCACTCTCTGGTAGCTAATTCGTCTGTCCTTAGCGACTCAATACAAACCCAAACTCACGCTCAATTCGCATTCAGCATGGCTTTTCTCGGATGCACAGCAGAGCTGTTGGGCAAACGCTGGATGAGAATCTAACGAAGCTGTGTTTCCCAGGCCAGCTATACGTGCGGTGCAGCTGCTAGCGTGCATCTGCCGGCCACTCGCAGGCAGAGATAGATGCACGTTCTGACAACTAACAAGATTAGCACTGCGACCATTGCACCAGCTGGCAAGCCCTTGAGGGTACGGCTCTGGCCTTGATGGGTATAACGTTTGCTGTAGCAAAGAAAATTTGATAGTAAGGCTGACGTAACCAGCCCATTAGTGCGCCTGACGTAGCGCACCAGCTATAGGCAATGATAATAAATGACAATTGTTAGTTATCAATACTAATGAATAATGCTAATTAATAACTAATAGGTGTTCATAACTTCGGCAGTTCACTAGTACAAGACCATAGTTAGCACTTCAGGTATGCGCATGAATGCATACCTCAACGTCGTCTAAGCCAGATAAACGCCTGTTAGGTCAGCGCATGCTGCCTCTTGTTGATTCAGGCATGCAGTCTGACAATGAGAAAAAATATAGACAACTTCGACACTATCACCTGCAAAACCATTGCTAAGCCTGTCAGTATAATCGCACAGCTCTATATTAGTATTCAAAATGTATTTACGTTGCACAAAAAGCGTTTCAAGGATCACGACGTGCACAGGAGGGAACGTGGTACGATAACAACGGGAAGAGAAAGCAAATCGTTAAGACTTTTAAGGGCGCTTTTTGGGAGACAGTAGCAAAAGGTACCAACGCCTAATGACAAAGCTGTGAAGTTGTTGCGATAGTTGGCACCTCGCCTTGATTGCTCTGATTCCTTCTATTTGCCGTGTACTGCCGCCGCATTACATGGTTGTCGTTTCCGCCACCCCCACATGAGCCAACGCTCTTGTTTGGCATGCACGAATACACAAAAGTATGCATTTGAAAAAATACACCTCTTATGAGGTATATTAAGCGGCATAATCAAAGGGGTCGCGTCTGAGAGTATCGTGGCGCTCATGGGCCCCGTCACTCGCACATCCTCAATGTCAAACAATCCTGCCAAGAGGGAAGTCTCATTAACTCAAGTGGGTGCTTGGAGTTTCAGCAACCGCAAAACAATGCGAAATTAATTATTATGTACATTGCCACATATAGGTTGAACTGTACCAAGTCAAACAACCTGTGCAGACCCTTGGCTAGCGAGTGCACCTCGCCGCCCGGCAAATACACGCCTTCAATCAAAGTAATCATACGTCTTGGCCTACAGCAACGAAAAGCTGCATTGTCTAATTACGTACTGCAGCACTGTAACTGCTGCGTCGAGTTTGGCGCTGTCTTTTCATCAACGTTAAGTACAGCCGAGCAAGCGCACGATCTGGCAGTCGAGCCATTCAACAGAGTTGTTAGCTTCATGTGTGAGAAGGCTGCCAGCGGCCACCGGGACGTGCACGCTGCATATCCTCATGAGTCTGCCGTTCGAAGGTTTTTCCTCTTACATGGGCTAAATATGTGATGAAGGCGTATTCACACTCAGAAGGCAGTGCCAAATGGCGAAGAGTAACACGGTCGGCGGCAGTTGTGCATCCCATCATGTTTTTTTGATGGCTTGTGAGGCAATACGCTTGAAAAACAAACTTAATAGAAGTCTATAAAATGCGATTGGCTAGTCACCCTTAGCAGTCGCAAAGCGAATGATTTTCAAGGATCTTACCCCAACAGAAAACACCTGCACGGGATGAAGCCCATGACACAGAATTACAATGTAGCCTAACCACTGGCAAAATACGAAGCGTAAGTGTAAGGCCATGGGGTTTTCACAATCTCAAGGTCGGTTCCTCTCAGCACGGTAGTCCTTTCCTCCGGCGAATCCGGCGTACTCCCTGAATATTCAATGCGCTGTGTTCCCGCCGCCTATTTTAATACGCGGAACTGCGAGAAGCAACCTCAAACTTGACAGGAAGCGCACCTGCACTAACCCAGTGCCTTTCCACTCCGTTATTACCTATCGTGAGGACTCGGGCCTCAAACATACGGAGAGATCCAAAACGGCAAAGCTTTGTAAGCAATCACACACAGGGGGTTCCATAATAAGATTTAACAATACGCCCTCAAGTTCAAATCTCCCTATGAACTACATTTTCGAGACGCGCACAGATGCGTACGCCAATAGGGAAGGAGTTCAGGAAGAAAAAACTGCAGAAGCAGTGCTTTATGGGCGTGTCCAAGACAGCTGCGCAAAGGACGCGCGCCCAAAGTGATACGTGTAAATCGCTGCTGCCTCAATGAAGTTGTCCACGGCTTCAGGTACTGCATCGGCATCCACCACCTTCCGATGTGCACTGCGAATTTTGATGCATCGAATGACCTAGCTACCACCTGGACCGCACTTCCTTTTATTCAGTAAGGGCCCTGAAGGCTACGTTTGCTTCTTGAAACATAGGGTATCCAGGGCAAATCTATGCCTGGAGCTCCTTGTTTCTTGGATTGCAGTTGCTTGCTTTGCTTTAAACTGCTTTGGCATTTGGCGAATGGCACACTACGCGACGCAGCCATTCAATCTACAGCAAAGTAAGCAAAGCTGCTCCTAAGGCCAGACCTCAGCGCTAATGACCACCTGGCAATCGGCACTCAACCAAGACCATTCATCTGGCATTACATTTGCCGGAGGGTACAATACACTTTTCGCCAGTTGAAATACCCCAATCCCTTGTATCCATAGCACAACATAGTGCTGTGGTTCCCCGCCCTGCCGGCCACGCACTCTCTGTCCTCGATGTAAGCTTCCCCACCAGATAGTCTGCTGATACGTATTCACGTAGAAAATTTGGCCAGTGTTTGCGGCTCAAACAAGGATCACACTCTTTGCGTGCACAGAGAAGGCAAACTCAATCACGTTTCCTAAACCTCAGTCGCAGCGCAGTAAGGCAAGAGCAATAAGACACTCGAGCGCCTAAAGCAATACTGCATTTAATGAGCATAACGCTTCGGCATCCAGCCCACCATTTAGTCTTGCAAACCCTGAACCTTCCAGGTATTTTACTACAG
The DNA here is from genome assembly GCA_000499725.1 of Eimeria brunetti. Classification (NCBI taxonomy): domain Eukaryota; phylum Apicomplexa; class Conoidasida; order Eucoccidiorida; family Eimeriidae; genus Eimeria; species Eimeria brunetti. Next base: position 8,748 of record HG713491.1, read on the forward strand.
CCTACAAGCACTTATTTGTTCGTATGTATTGGCGACACTCTAGTACTGCCATGTGTGAAAGCCTTCGAGCACTTTTTTCCGCTACGCAACTCACTGCCTGCATTGCGGATCACCATTTAATTACCTACTGTTGTGCTAAATAGACCGACCGTACCTCGGCTGTGCAATACTTTGTCTTGCATGATTGACGTTGATTGTAGCCCAACTAGCCATTCCAGTGCGTCCTATTTGAGTTCGTGCCCGGTTTGACGACTGCGAGGCCAACGTAACAGGTTGATAGCTATCACAATTCGTGGCGGTTTCGACGAAGCAACCATGAAACGCCCACCTCAAGGTAACTGTACCATTCGAGTTCTCTCCCTACTGTTCACAAACCGTCACTATTCGGAAAACTAGCAGCGCACATATCCCAGTCTTGATTAGTTCCCTGTCTCAATTATGGGCCAGCTGTGTCCCAACTGTATTCCTCAAACATCTAGTATATTTTCGAACTGAAAGTTGATACGCAGGCGCACACACTGGTGAATGCAACACACGAAAATGCCTTTCCAATATGCACGAGCACATCGCGCAAGTCCCTCTCCACGTATTTGCTGAATACATTTGTAATCGAACACTGCGGCCTAGTCTTTGTCAGTGAAGGACGACAGAAACATCGACCGGACGGCCAAAAAACAAAATTGACCACAACCGAGTATTCAAACGCGTAGGTAGACTATGAAATGGATCAGCCCCTGAAAAACCACACGCATCAATGAGTAAAAGTACAAGCTACACTATCTGGATAAACACAACTGGGGGAATCACCAATCTATACTGACAATGACTTTTCCGATGGACTGTAAACTTGCTGGGCGTAAATCGAATGCCAACACGCACCCGCAGATATTCACACACCGAGCAACTGGTCACGACTATTCTCTCTGGAGAGGATGACTACGCGCCACGCTTGTCATCTTCTTCCACAAACTTGGTTAGACTGACTATCTGACCTCCACATTCACGGTGCGCCTGCAAACCATTTCACCAGTGAGAGCCTGAAGTGTACTAGGTGCGTTTGGGTGGGTGTCCCCTTTCTGCTGGTGTTTCTGCAGCACGCAGTTAACGATGGCAGTCCTGCTGCAGCTCACCACAACACTAATTTGAAAGCGCCGCAGTAGGTGGATACAGTTGCACGAAACTTCACACAATCGCAATGGCATGCAACGAGACATCCATGGCTGCCCGACCTTCGGGGAAAGCACTGCGACGCCTGCAAAGCATCTCCACGCAGATATAGCAGTTGGCAACCAACGATTACACCGCTGTAGTTACAGAATAACCGGTGACCTTTCCAACTTTTCGCTGTGTCAGTGCCCGATTTGATTCAAATCCACCCAAGCCACTCGGGCCCATGCATATGTTCACGTGGTGACACTCACTCAAGTGAGTGGCAGGGCTCTCAAACAAGTACTCAGTATGCGGCTGTCTGTGCTCCGTTGCTGGCAAGTGATGTGAATGTAAGGCATGCGACGTACGTCCTTCGTTAAAATAGGAAGCCTTACCGTACCGTCGTCGTCTTTCCACGGGTGCAACGAAGACGTAGCTGGAAATTTAGCCACAAACGTTTTGTTTTGAACCAGCTGGTGTGCATCACGGTACAAAGAGCACGCACCGACGCCACACATTTATGAGGAAATACCTGTCAACAGGCGGGCGACCGTGATGGTGCTAACCGCAAGCGGAGCGAAAACAAATCGCCAGATACCCCAACACACTAGCCATTTTGCATGCGCGGCACACACCGCTCAACAACAGCTTTGCTCCAGCTAAGACCGTTCTAGAAACCTTATATGTTAAACTATGATTTCGAAACATTTGTGTATCATATATGCGGCATGCTTGCAATTATTCCACGACTGCACATTATTCATCTTTTTCCTATATTTCCCTATGTGGCCCACTAGCTGCAAATCCAGATGCACGTTTAGGCACGCCATATGTCTATGAAACTATAACGTGAGCACGCGGTAGGTATCCTAGGCAGCCAGTGTACACTTGCTGATCACCAAGTAATGGGAAACTGCCCCTGGCCTGCTCCGACCAAGGATATTCGAATTTGTACATGCGCATCCATGTGTAGAAGGTGCCACAATATTTTGCAACAGCGTCTAGTCAAAGCCCTACGTGTCGACTAAACATCTGTGAACACGCTGCTAATGGAACTGAAAAGCGACCATCTACATCACATGCGTCAGTTGCTCACGCTTTGATTCACTGCGTGGTTCACAAAGCAGTGCGCATAGAGTTTGTCCATAATTCGCAAGGCACCGTGCCGTGCTAGAGCTCAGCAGGTCTCCAATGCCCCGTTATGTACGGTGACGACAGCATCTACGGAGGTTATTCTGGGCTAAAAAACACACAATCTAGCAGCAAAGGCAATCTTAAGAGGCAGTGCTGCTGGCGGGATGCTTGTCAATTGGAGTAACTTGTAGAGATTTTTCAATGGGCCCCATGTGGGCCTGCACACTGAGGTTCAACAGGCGTGCGAAAAACAATTTTACATTAAATTAGCTGGCGAGTACGTTTGGTGCGTGCTGTTTAGGAACAATGAAAAGCAACATTTAGTTTAATCGGATAATGCTTTACCTTGAACGATTAAAACATTCGCCCTCGTGCAATGCCACACATACAGGAGATGTGGAAGTGCTGAATAAACTACTGAACACTAGCAAGCACTCCGGGAAAGACGTCCTGCATCACAACTAAAACGTGCCTCAGTGCCACAGTTTCGCCGACCTCCTTGGCCTTATAACTGGCAGGTGAGCAATGTGCTTGTGAATTTAGCGAAACCAACCATATACGTTATGGGACACCTGTGACTCACAGTCTACAGCGAATGCTACGGAGCCTTCGTTCTGAGCCATGTGAAAAGGTAAGGCGCACTTAAGAGCCGACAGTTGGTCTTACAGTTTAGGCTGCCAAACTAGACTGCAAAACATATTGCAAGGTGGCATGCTTCCACGCAAATGATTACCAGCGTACAGAGACACAGACATCACGAATGCACCGCCAACAAGAGACGCTACCGTGTCGCCCATTACCTTAAGAGTCAAATATGGCGCACCTGCTGTGGTTCAGATATGGACGATTTCATGCTGACGTAATGGGATCCGGCGACGGAAAGACGCCACAAAGCTCCCTGAGTATCGCAAAGCTTGATGCTGTTTCTCCTGTCAAAAGTAGTGTACAAGTTCTTGCTTGCCTAGGTATGACATATGCAAACCTTGTCCGCTGGCAAACGGTAGAGACCTGGCTTGCCGTGCGATTTGCCCTAAAACCTCTGAAAGAGTGGATAGGAATCGAACTAAGGATGTTCGGCCATTGCGCAGACGTCTTCGATAAAGCTCACGGAAACGCGCGGAGGGGAGCAAGGTCCTTCATATGATTCCTGAGGTATAAGGCTCCGCTCGATATATCAAAACCCAGCCCATAACTTTTCGTTGGTGAAACCGTCAACTGTTTCGTAAAAAAAACGGAAATTACTTGCGTGATGGAGCCGTTACCAACCTCCGAGTCCGAGTACTGAATTCAGAGCATACTGCGAGACCTGCGTGAAGCTAGATTTGTCCATAATGTGCTTGATAGGCTGCCTATTGGATCAAGCGTACTTCCTGCAGTAGCAGACGGGATTCGTAGTACAGCAGCCAAAATAGACCTGCACGGGAGGGACGGTGCAAGCTCACAATTGACATAGACCACTTGCGCCTTCCCATCCGTCACAGTGTGGGAGTAACAACTAATATTTCTTCAAAAACGTCTTGCGCGTGAAGCAGCTTCGTACCCCAATCAAATAGAAGGAACCTAGGCAGCATGCAAAAAGAAAGGCGGCGCGCCTTTTGGGTGATGATGCACCAGATACTGTGTGGCGAACAAGTCATTCTCAATATAGAAGGCAGCTTCTCTTAAATGGCGCATCCGCATATGCATCAAACCATTTTCTTTTGGCTACCATGGTGGCAGGTAACTTTGAGATCGCTTGCAAAGGAGCGGTGTGCACACACACGCACACAGTAGACTCAACCTCAGCACTGTTGTCTTGCCTCGCATTCCAATTGTTTGGCTATTTGCACTCAAGGCGTGGTTCGCTACAAGAGTATCCAGTTATGAAACCGAAACGTACTACCTGGCTTCTCGGATATCCGCGCTATCCCCTTATCGCTATCCCCTTATCTGCTGACGTACAGATTCACCACAAAGCACACGACTGCATCACAAACGGATTAATAAAAACTAACACAAGGACAGCGCCCAAAGACCCTCGACATATATTTTATGCATGCTTGTGAACATAATAGTCTGCCAAGGCGACCGCGCTGCGACCACTACTAAACGGCGCTGCCGCTTATCGAATGAGAACGTGCCGAATACGAACGCAGCGCAGAATTCAGGACAGAGCTTCTAGCTGTCTGCAAAGGCGTTCCAAAGCCACCATATCGCAACAATTGGCTTGCCTGGCACAGATATGTGATGGCCCATCTGATGCACCACTTCGGTAGACAGGATGCTTTAGGATTCGAAGCAGTGAATTGCTTTCACCATGGCCCACAAGCTGAGAAATAGCTCCAGGGGTATCGACTAGTTGACAGTCCTCAACGCCAGCACCGCTCTGCAGCAGCGGCGGCAGGGTTGTAAGAAAATCACCTCAGCTAACCTGTGTCCCAGTCTTTTGTTGGCAGCAGCGACTTGCGAGCCTCCATCCTTTAGAGACGAGCCAATCATCTAGGTGACCCTCCAAGCGATGCGCGTGTTTAGAATGTTATGCAATCTTCGCGCTAAAACATGCACGGCGTTTGTATCGCAATTCGCTTTACACGGGCAGATGGAAGCAGTGCGCACATTCTGTGGGACTGTCTATCCCGCATTGCAAGGATAATTTGACTACGGGATATTGCACGCGCCTCATATAGCTCTACCCAACTTCACTCATACTAGCCCGAGTCCCTGTATAGCCGGATGGTGTACAAACCGGCTAAACACTGGCACTGTTTCAGGCAGTGCCTATCCAGCTGCTGCGGCCACAACAGTGTACATGTTCTACTGTGGCAAACGCAGTGCAGCAAAACTGGTGGGCAGAAATGAGAGCGCAGATTAGGGCATGCTCCTGATGCACCGAAAACCTACTTTTGCCAAAACCTGCGCTGGAGCGACCATGAAAAAAAGTCGGGATTTCAGCACGTATAAGGCGTTGCTGCGAAGCATTGCACACGGCATTATCAGTCAGACACACGTTCCCTACTTTTAGAGAGGTAAAACAGATGCTGGAATTGTTCGCAGCCCTTTCACGACCTTTCAAGCGTACAACCTGCAAGCCCTCGCCCGTAGTCCGGGTTTCTCTGCCGGGTCAAGAGATGAGCAATGTGGAGGCCTCGGTCGTTGCACTAACTGTTCGCAGAAATATCTATCTCAAGCCCTCGCCGCTCACTGGTACTATCCTGAACTTGGCCTAGCGATAAATCTGTTACTTTCGCTGCTTTATTATAGAAAATAACAGTATGCCAGCGTCCTCTTTATAAAGGCTTCCAATGAGAGTTGTGTGGATTTCACCTCATGGGCACTTGCGTCAGACTTGTATTTTAGCCATTGCAACCCGTAGGCCAACAATGCGCTTTTTCAGGCATATCGTCTCGTTGCTGGTTGAGCAGGCCTCCTCTCAAACTTCTTAGCAACACTTCACCCTATATGGGGACATTGCGCACTCCCTTGAAGCCCAAAGAAAATTTTGCATGCGACCATACTACGACTCCATAAGAGGGGCAAGGAGACTCAAGTCTTTACACAGAAACAAACACATGGCATCAGCATCGATGCCCACGCAGCCCTTAATATACTTGTTGAACGTACTTGGTGCACAACTTGGTAGACTTGGTAGCTACAGCACCAACCAAACTCACGAAACACCACGTATCGTCATCTGCCTTTTGTTAGTTATACTCTTAAACATTATGTCTTACAATAGAATATTAAATCTTTTTACGAAGCGCATAGCAAGCGATTTGGCGTATACTGTGTGCCACATCCATCGAAACCAAGAGCGCTCCTCGAACTCCTAGGTCCGCCCATGAGTGCCCTCTCTGAGAACTGATCTCGCTGAAGGCCCGCATGATTACGCTCATAAACATCTCAACGCTCATACCCTGTACAATTTAGCTGTTCTGTTTTCTCGGTAAGTTTCATTGACGCCCCCCACATACATTCTTTCGCAACAACAACCTCGTTCGCTGAGTAGTTGCCCGACCAGTGGTTTTCTACCAACCACACTTGTTGAAGTGCTGGAGCAAATATTTAACAGCGGTGCGTAGGTAATGATGCCGCACAACGCACCATGGAGACTGCCTGCCGGAGCTAAAATTGACACTTCTTGTTTGTGTACTACGATGCTATACAAATGCATTTGAAAACGGCTCAAATGCGGCTACTATCTGCCCTGCAAGTCTGCAAGCCCTGAAGGTGCACAGCAGAAAACGCAGGGTGAAGTATTCGACACCAGCTGAATTGCTCGGCGTACAATCTGGTAGCGCGTCGCCTCCGACACTCCATGGTAATCATCACGCTGCTAGATGAGTGGAATTACAGCAACTACACTACCAGGTTGCTTGCCTTTAGGCTGGTCAAGCTAACGTGAAAAAAATGCCTGACCATGCCACAGCGCGAAGGGCGTACTCCCTGCCAGTGCACTCGGCTTCGTTACAACAGAATCCGCTCTCGTGATTGATTTCCGCGCCACCGTTTCCGGTTAGTCGGTCCCCGAAGCACGCCGGTGAACCCCCAGCGTTTCCTTGAAGGCAACGTTAACACCTTTCAAAACATCGAGTTGCGTGCTCTAGCTATGAGAACGTCAGGAAGGAAGTGACGTTGAGACGGAGCAAACGCTTAAAATGCCCTTCACTCATTCTACAACACGTACGTTTTCATGGTTGTTCGTTCTTCATTACCAACGCCAAGAATTGTCAACCTGCAACATGATGCTGACTACTTGCAATACTACTACGTATATCTAGAACGAGCAGAATACCCTGTCTCAGCTCAGCGCTCACCGTCAATCTGAAACCAACATACTGTTTGACAAGCCACCCCGCCTGAGTGTGTCAAAACAATTCCTGCTCGCCTCTATCAACATACATTCCTGCCTCAGTGAA
>HG713492.1:0-15650 GCA_000499725.1 Eimeria brunetti
ATCCACTCCAATGGCGGGCCTCAATATAGCGCAACGCGAACGACTGCAGGGTGCCATTTGCACGAGTAAATATCAGTCTGATTTTGCGTTCTGCACAATCGAGGTCGCCGGTTCTCCAGTACTTGGTAAACGACAAGGCGATGTGGCCGTCGTTTTGGTTTCGTGAAGAGTCTATGTCGGCTCACGGCTTGGTGTGAGGTTGAAGAACGGGTTATGCTATGAATGCTCGCTTTTTCCAGGACGTGCGTTTCCTGCGACTGTTTTTCTAAAGCGTTCGCACGTATGGGGTTACCGAAGTCACTATCTTGAGGCAATTGGGAAGGGCGTGAATGCCGTACGAAAGCTCTGGGCTCTTAGTGGGTATGTTCCATGAGGGCGCGTTGCTGGGGCTCTGAAGCTACAGCAGTGGTTTTGGCAACTAGGACAATATTCGGGGATTGTATGGTGCCCGACGTATGTACTCTGTATCACATGAGTGAAACCGTCGTGTCTGGATAGAGGCTCATCCAGGGGTCGCGTGCAGACTGGCAGCGCGTAGGATGCCTCCGCCGTGCACTTCCCAGCTAGTGCGTCTCCCTACGTATCGCTTCCCGAGCACATATTTACTTGAAATCCCAGTTACCGCCCCAGTTCTGTCAGAGTTTCTCGTCGCTGTGTCTTTCGGACTATTCTCACCTTTAGAACACGCGTTTCGCATTCGATGGGTATCCAGACAGTCTCTTTTTGCATTAGCCAGCCGTCGTTTTCGTAAACGCTGGCGCGAAAGTGCACAGACCCCTTTGGCCTTTCGGAGCAACTGAATGAATATTCGTGAAAACTGAGACACATAGAACGGTCAAACGTGTTTCGGAACCTGTGCAGCGTTCACTGACTTTGTACAAGAACCTGAGTTTTGTTTACCTCCCAATGGGTGCAGACGCGTATCTGCTGGCCAGCATGTGTTAGCAACTGCCAACTACAGGCGCAGCAGAACGCTTAGCGATGTTTGCTGATGCAGACCTCCTGAGTTCACGCCATGTGGCAACTATAGCCCTTCACAATCTCCATAACTGCGTATCTGAGCATACAATGGCTGTCTTGATTAGCGCAAGATCCTCCGAACTGGGCTTGCAGCTATCTATAAATAATGCTTGCTAGGGGCTGGTGTAGATCCCCCTTAGCAGCGCACCCTTTTTACCACGCACTTCTAGATCACATGCACTGCTTAGTGGGGAGGTGCTCTCAGAATACCCTGTTCAGGGCCAGCAAGTGAGCGTAATGGAAAGTAAAAGATGAGGGGGTATGATGCACGTTCAGAAATTCTTGGCCGACGCGAGTGACGGCTATTGTTGGTGCGTTACCAGGTAGGGGGCAGGCGACGAACCTGCGACAACGTCGGTGGTTAGAGTAGATGCATGTTCACTTGGTAACCTAGAATTCATTTCGTGTTGCTGAAGAAACATATGAAACTTACATCTCCGCATATCTCTTGGCATACGATTCCTGCTTCAGTACTGCCTGGTGTCTTGCCTACTTCAGGGTCTGCTTAAGGGGACATAATAGCTTGCACTGACGAGCGGCCTATTCATACTAGTCTCCGATCACTCCACCTGTAGCATCAAGAAGAGAGGGCCTTTGTTTTCAGCTACTTCTATTTACGCGCTTCCGCATCCCGCGCACCTCACAACCGTGCGACCCGGTGATGACGGCTCCTCTGCCCCTCGTGTGAACCACAACTCTCGAAGCGACCCAGGGTGCTTCAGAGGCCGTTGTCGTATGCGCGCACACATAGACCGACTCCTGAATAGAGTCGCTTTATGCTAGGTGAAAACAGGTTGATGTTTAACTCGTCAAAAACGCATTGTCTGTGCACGCTCCCTGCTTATTAAGTACGCCTCCAATGTGCTTTTCCGCAGCTGCGCGATGGGTACATTTTCGCCGCCTTATTAACATGAAAAAGGAATGCAATTCTGCCTTGGCACTGCGCGCTGCGGTATTCTGAACAAACCACGAAGAATTGAAGCCCATCTACCGTTTGTGAGACAGCCCTTTCATTATTGCTTGTCTGCAGTTCACACGCACACAGGTAGGCACATACCCTGTTTTTGTCAGTGTCAACAAGAGATCTCATACGCTCTCTACCATAAATGACGGTATTACAGACCCGTTAGTTACTGAGGTGGGATATGCATCTGCAAAATGTCCTGTTTCTGCTTCAACTTCAAGAGAGTAGGGTTTTTCATTTTCCTGGGTCAAAGCTAGTGAAATTGCACGAATTTTTTGTTTGCTCAAAAATACCCAGTTGAGGTGTGTAGGTTTGGCAGGCAGGCATCACGCCAGAGCCGGTACACCTAACATACGCGGTCGACTGTTCTAGAGAGCATATTGAGAAGGGCTTCAGAATAAAAATGGGTCAAGACCGGTGGAGGCTAAAATGCTTTGTGATTCTGCGTTTCCTCGGGCACTGCCTATGAAAATTTGACCCACAAATAGAGAAGCTTAGCAGAGCGCCACCGCGGTGAGTGGCTTCATCCAAGAAGCAAGTGCTCCGTTCGCTATATTTGGCCGGCATTTGGGTAGGCGTGTAAGGCGAGCAAAAGTGCACAACTCGGAATTCACACTACTTCGTCTTCTTTGTCAGGCGGTGAGTTGTCAGGCTAGACTTAGAATGTTGGAGAACGCCTTACGATTGTCTGCAGCTTGAACAGAGCCAGTTGACCTCCGGGTTTTCCTTCGCTAGGTGCATTGAACGTCCTAGGCCTTCAGACTGAACGGCAGGCACAACAAACTAAAGCCAAACACCTTCCGCCTGGACTGACACCAGGTGACAGCCAGATGTGTCAATTCTGTACCGCATGCGAACAACTTTCGCCACTAATTTAGGAGATACGAATGCTTGCATATTTTCAGAGTCTTCCACTATTCGACGCGTTGAGCGAACGGGTAAAGGGCTATGCACGCAGCAGGCAGACAACGATGCATCCATACGACAAGTTATCCATACGGCTGAGCCATGACTTGGTCTTTAAGGGGGCACTGCGTATTCCCCTGTATGAATCTTACTTGCTAGAGGAACTGCAACCAAAATCCATACAAACAAACAAGAGCAAACAACCTGCTGGCGCTTTTTGGGTATTATATTTGCAGTTGCACATGTGAATTGCTGAGCATTGCGCCTGAACAACTGAGGTGGCTCAACAACTGAAGATGACTCGCGTTGGCAATGAGCACAAAGTGCGCCCTCGCAAAGCTACTAGAACCGGGACTGAAGATCCTCTACGTAGTTTGTAGGAACCGTGCAGGCCAATAATATCATGCGTAAAATCCACGCTTAAGGATTCTGTTACCCATAATAGGGTCTCCTGCAGGTCCAGTTATCTTAACTGCCTCGCATTAGCCGGATGAGCACAGACACATGCATCCTTAAGCATTGCTTTAATCTAGAAAGGTTGATTATGCATGTCACAGAGAACCCATATCCGCAAATTCCGACACTTCCACTTTATCGTCAGCAGCAAGTACGATTTGTACATTTGCGGATGCATGCGCCGTCCGCAGGGTTTGCCACCAGGTATAAATATCCAGTGAGCGTGCGGAAGCCTTCCCTCAAAACTTCGGAGCAGGGCGTGCGTTGGGTAGGACACAGTCAGTATTTTGCACCGAACCCCTGAACACACAAATAATAACAGCCTCACTACGCAGCTCAAAAGAAGCAGAGGGAAAAGCCCACACGTCCGCTGAAAAGATGCTGGCTCGCATGTCGAGGCCCTAAACCCTATACCCTACTGGGATGCAGTATCGAAACATTTTAAATTTGTTTTTGCGTCTCCCCGTTCCTTGTTCGGTTTTGTATGTTATTGTTTTCGTCTTTGGGGTCGCCGCTGTCCGTGGTTTCTGTATATGTATCTGCGTTCCTTTGCTTGGTGTTAGCAGCAACTGCCTGTAGCAGCTTCCGTTGCCCTGCTGCTGCTACTTTAGCGTACATCTTATGCTGCACCTTTACCCTTGTCTGCCCTTGCTACAGCAGACAGGGAGTTGTACCCACTTGTGCACGTTTGTGAACCGCTGCATACGCTATGGATGAGCGCGTGCTTGCACGGAACGGCTTACGGTCTCAATAAATACATATACATGTCCCCTTACGCTGTTACATGCCGCCGACGGCCCTAGTAGGGCACGTTTTCTGCAGCTTTAAGGTACCAAGCTCATATGTGCATGCAGATGTGCTGTTGGCACCGCCCTGCCGCCTGTCCTGTCATCGCAGAAATAGCACGAATGCGGCGTGAGAAAATAACCATTTCTATCACAAACCCACTCCCAGATCACCTGACCTTGAATTTGCCAGACAGGCTCAGAATCACTTATTCAGGGCCAGAATGTGAGTGTCGCAACGAAAAAGGTACGCTAGCAACGCGGATGTGAGCGAAGGGACTTCTCCCAGATCAGCGAGCCTGTTGGTGCGTCAGAGGAAGGCAGATCTGGGAGATCATACTCCACATGGGACGCCGTCTGTACCTGAAGTAGATTCACTTTTGCTTGGTGGCTTACAGTGCACTCCTTGCGAAGTATTTGAAATTGAGTTGTGTCCTCCTATTCAATTGCGCTGTCAGTACTCCCTGAATGCATTCCCATGTATGTGATGAAATTCCTCTCAATAAGCATGCATGTGTTTTTCTACATTTTTTGCAGATCTACAAAGACCAAATTTCATTGTGTTTTCAGGAAGACTGGTGCTCACATAGTAGGTGTTTTGAGTACTCAGAAACGCTTCTTCTCAAAATAAACAAGTTTGCATACGCGGTCTACAGAGCATCTGCATAGGGTGAGGTTGGTGCATCAACGTTCACAGCACCCTTGCTGAACATTAGAGGCTGTGAACGCCCCATGGCTCTCTGTGGCACTGTATATCGGCGCTCTGATGTATGCCGTTGTGTGCATCACCCCTTATGAAGTCTCTGTCTTGTCTCTGATTTCATGCGTGTCGGTATTGGCAGCTTGCGGCTGCGGACGTTAATATAGGGACCAAACAGACAGTTAATGAGTCTTACCGACTCTATTCAAGCTCGGTTGCTTGAGAAACAATACTGAAGAAGCATTCCTGGCCATCTATACAAGACGGGCTGTAATGAATATATACTGGGCGTTGGCGCAATCACTCAATTCAACCGATAGAGCATCATGACGGATTACCGCCTGCAGGCACTTTTGGTACCATGACTCACTTGAAGGGGCAAGCAGAGCTATCACTCACTTGATGCTTCCTTTATCTGTACTGTACCAGTAGCGCAGCTCTGTGCTACATCATGCCGCAGCGTAGCGATAGTGCTAAGGGGCATAATACAAACGCAGTACGTGAGCTACGCATTCGGAACAAGCTTAGATATTACTGCACGAAGGATTTCGCAGGTGCCACACACCAGCCGGCATAATACCGGATGGCACGCGCTTTTTATTTGTATTTGCTGGGCTTGTGGCTGTGTTAGTTGTCGCATTGAACCACTATGCGCGCGCTATGGTCTACACCGCATTTAAAGCTTCGGAGGCGCTGCCACGGTGGCTGAATCGCAAGGATGAAGCTCATTCGACTAAAGGCTTTTGCGCTCTGGTGAACGATATTTGCGGCAATTCGTTGCATATTTCGGTGTGAGTTTGCTTATTAGTGCTTGTCACGACGTCACTTCACACTGACGTTGACAGTCTTTTGTTGTTCTGCGCTGCCCCATCAGCTGTACACTGCCTTGGAACGCAAGGATCTGCAACACTAACGTCCAGCGCATGCAGATGCACAGGTCTGTACTGCGCGGATAGCAATGCTCAGATGCCATCCTGCCAGTCAATAAACGTTTTTGGTCGGAAACAGTGGAATACTTCATAGGACAAGAGAAGGGGTGGTCTAAGTGAATATTCCATTGCTCGCAAAATACGCTGTGTGCGGATGCGTAATCCGGGTAACGAATAGGCTTGCGTGATACAATCACTTGTATGCGCAGCCGCCGCTTGTGCAGGGAAAGGGCGGTTAGACGGAGGAGAGTTGTGCGACGACCGCGGTATTGAGCAGTGCATTGGTGTATGTGCCGAGCCAGTTGCACAGTGGAATCAGGGCACCCTTAGGAGGCACGTGCTTTACTGTGCGCTCTTCAGGGCATTCGGTGTCGGGACGGAATGCGGTTCGGACGCTTCATAGTGCTGCCGCAGTCCGTATACACTCTTTATAGCACGTGAGTCGTTTGTCGCTGCCAGCGATCCATGGAAGGCTTGTGATATGTTTGCGTACTGCGAGACGTTTCACACAAGTGTGCGTGGGCGTTTTGGCAGTAGAGTAAAACTAGGGCAACCGCTTTCATCGATGAGACAAGCCTTATGAGTGCTTCAGTGAATTGCAGGTTGTTCGTAGCTTGTCTGTTGTACCACACGCTGTGCAAACACGCCGGTGCAGAAGCGTTTCACTGTTGAGCCTAGTTACCGGCATTCGTGTTTGGCATAGGCGGTCAATGCATTCTCTAAGCGTTGATCCGACCACTGTCACGCCGCCACCCCGCAAGGTATGGTGATATTCAACGCATTGGCTTCGCTGCTCGGGGAGTAGGCGTCGTGTTGCAGATGCACATGGCTTATCCGCTTGGATGCGCATGAACGTTTCCGCACAGTTTTGGTGTTAGCTGTCTGGCCAGTGTGGGGCTTCTAAAACCACTACTGGAGTGCCCTAGAATAATAATGCGAATACCCCCGTTGACCACGGATGTGTGGACCAGGATGTTTATAGGATTATTTTTGACAGGCGCAGAAAACATGTAGGTTGTGAACTGCCTCCGCTTCCGGACGGTCTCTTGAGCTTTTGTGAAGTGCTGTCTTCCTTTTTATGTTTGGTTTTGCCTTTGAAAGCCTGACCTCGTAGGATTCAACTGCAAGGACCCCACGTAGATGTACTTTTGAGGGATTCCCATGCTTTCGATTACTGCTCTGTGCGCTCGGGCAGCGAGCACTCTTCTGATGTGGATTAACCACGCCGACATAGCCAGCTGCTGCGTCCTCCACTGTTCGCATTCACTCGCAATGCACTGCTGTTGAAGGATGTGCGTTGTTGAATATTTCTCCCTCTGGCAATACAGCCACGCTTCGTGTGTGCAGCAGCACTTTCTTGAAGAAGAGAATGCATGCAGGCATATTTTGCTCTGAATTCGAATCAAACAGGCTTTCACGAACCAGATAACCCAAGGGGAGGGCGGTAAAATGTTTTCCACACGTTGTTGATGCTTCCATCATTGACTGCCGAAGATGCCCACTCATGCCGGGCCCAGCAGGTCGAGTTAAGACGGAACCCCTTCTATTTGGCACATACCTCACCAGAACGAGGCATTCCAATAGGCACTATCACAATATAGTGCATAGTGTGATATGTGCAACTGAAGGTCCGGTAGCACTTACGCGAACTACCTCCCCATTCAATCTTGATAGTGGGGTACAGTTGCCCAAGTATTGTTTCTGCACTCCGTTCTTTTGATCCTTATGCATATGCTTACCCTGCATATAGCAAAAGTATTGCTGAAAGGTGGTTGCGCAATTGAGCTTTGCAAGCCTTCCTGCGACGGAAAACTCGATGTGGGTGCTTCTGGACAAGCCGCCGCCTACTGAATGGCTCTCATGTGTATTGTGCAGATAGTATGTCTTCACCTGGGTTGCTGTGTCCGCGTTTTGGCACCAACTGTTGCTGAATGGAGACGTATCAGCCTGCTCACCCGATTTGGCGTTCCCTCCCCAGTTCTGCCGTTCTCGCTGGTCACCGTTAGCAACTGTATCCCTTAACCATATGAAGGTTAGCTAGGCGTCAACCGACGGCATGGATTTTATTTGCTGATTCGGCGATGATTTTTTACCCCGATGAATTTCCACATTTGGTTTGTTGAAGTGTACGATAAATGATAAGTTGAAGGCCGCAGCTTCTCACTAGTAGCTGGAAGGTTTTGGTGTTCTTGCGTGCTCCTGTTCTTCGTTAGCTTGTATGTTCCACAGAATGAACAATGCGTTTCCAGGAAAGCGCTTATAGTCGTTGTCTTGCATTTGCTGGCTGGCGCATCAGCACCAAGGGCGCCGCTCCAGTTCGGTTTGGCAGCGCCCTTCCTCAGTACTTACCAGTTAGATATATGAACCACTGCACGGGCATGGGGCTCCTGGCAAACCTACCCTGCCGCTACCCCTACCGCTACCCCCTAGCCCTTCTAAACGCTCCCCCCTACCCCTCTAAACCCTACACCCTAACCCCTACCTGAGGGCGTTCTATAATCCTGATTCGTACGCATTTTTCGATGCGCTCAGCACAGGAGCTATGGACTTTTGCACGAACAGTCTGCATTTTGTATTGGGGAACATTGGCTGACACAGTAATAGCGTGTGCTTCCCGTTTCGTGCTCTTGGGTGGTCAGAGGCATCGCACGTGCGTCAACGTGCCTGGACTAGTCGAGCAGTGTCTGCGAGACTCCAACCGCAGTGTAAAAGAAGCATTGTTGAGACCTGCTTTGTTAAATGGGTCAACTGTGCTCAATAGAAGAAGGTGTGTAAGCCGGTCAGGCGGAGAAATTGCTATCAAGATTGGGCTCGGTTATTCTGCCACATCAGCTTCAGAGTGGCGATCGCTTGTACCCTGTGGCACGATAATGAAAACGCGATTAGCTTTATTCTTTATTCGCTAAACGATTTATAATGATGCACGTCACGTGCTTAATGAAGTGTATCCAAGGCAAAATACAACGACGGACCTTGCAACACACCGCTCCAGCAAATGATCTGTTGCTTACGTTTCGCGTTGTTCCATTGCATGTGGATAAGCAGGGACACGACAAGTGTGCTAACGATTCACAGTTGTACTCTAATAGAATCAAACTGGGGGGGTATATTACGGTTGTAAACAATAATAATCGATGTCTGCAATGAGGTGGCCAGGGCTTGTATCTTAAAGGATGCTAGAGCACAGGAGTGGCGGCAAGATGCCCCATAAGGCGCCTGGTAAGTTCAGACGCGTGTACTGCTTTGCATGCGCCATGCGGAACAAACCATACTCATGTGCGAATGTGTGTTGAGTTCCTTTGAAGTATTTTGGTGCTAGTGAGCAAATATCAGCTCTACGCTAAGTGCATGCTGCATCCTCCAATGCGCGAAGCGTGATATAAATGCAGAGAGTGAGCGACTTTTTCGGTAGCTCCTCCACCTTTATTGCTTCAGTGCTTCTTCAGGTAAAATGTGTATGCTAATACGAGATTCAAGTGGCTGGCGTTCACTCTCTCAGGAGCTGCATACTTTAGTTCATGCATACCCCCTCACATAGGCCTGCACGACATACGCATGCCATGAATTGGTCCCTTCCTTCATCCGTCGCGCACATAACCAAGGCATGTGAATGCACGCAATAAGCACGTAATGCCATCTGACGTTCCTGAACGTGTCGGAAGCCCCTGTGACCTTATTTACAAAGCGCCACGTTCTCAGTAGTTATGCCGGAGACGTGCGACGGGACACGAGCTAGACGCATGTGGGTGAGTTTCCATATCCAAAGTGTGTGTGCATTTAGCGTTTCTTATGAATCCTGCCGCTTTAATATACGGTCTGGAAAACAGCAGTAGACATCTGTGACAAACGGACTGCGCATAGCCGCCACGCTTACCACGCTCCATATGCCGGAATATATGTACTTTGACGGTACTGAACAGCGGCATGTTGTGTAGGCGGCAGCAGAGCAGCTCCGCACGCCCACAGGCCAGCTCGGTACACCGCGCAACACTACTGCTTCACTCCTGAGTGCGGTCCGTGCCGTTGCTGTTTCACTGGGTGTGAATATGTAGCATCTTCCTGTTCTTGACGTGGCCGTAGAGAGTATGTGTCTTGAGGTTCATGGCTGAAGCACAGTCACCTGCATTCAATTACTGGCCCCCTAACACATGCATCCACCTCATACACCAGCACCAGCTGTCGCTAACAAAGCAGTTTAACGTTTCTGAACTCGAAGCACTCCAAGGTACTGTTTGTGCACTGTCTTCGATCCCGACACCTTCAGCTACGCTGTCGGTCATCATCAGGCATACCAGGGTATCCCTTTACAAATCTCAGCGCGTGCGCAACTGCATGGGGTGCCCGTCTTTTTACAGCCTCTCAAGCTATAAAGAGCTCCTCCAATACATTGGAATGACTCAAAATTTGACTGCAAACTCCGCTGCATAAGGCGTCTTCTGACAGATGCTATTTGTGCGGATGTGCCCGCCTGGCGCCCCTGTGGGTCTGCTAATGCACAGAGAGTATGCGCTGCGGAAATCACGCACAAAGGGGCACCAGTGAAGGACAGGCCTTTAGCGTGCTGGTTGGGGGGGCCGTGCGTCCGGCGTAGGCTAGCATGTCCCAACGCAGGTCCTTGGGACAGGCTTTGATTCACCAACTGCATCGCAAAATCGGCAAGCGTGAAATATAATAAAATGGGCCTCATTTCCCGCCAAGCTGTGACCCGTTTTCTCTGATGTTGTTGAGCAAGAATATGGCGGTTTGCTATCTCGGCAGTGGCTCTTACCATTGGACTGACAGTCGAGCGTACGGAGCCGCCAAATTGACGCCAACTCCTCCGGCAAGGTGTTAGTAGTTTTGCGCGCCTCTATTTAGGCAACGTGCATGGGTTGAGCCTTTGCCTGATCACTCGAAAGAGTGAGTCCCGCTGAGGCTGTACTGCGTGGGTGCACCTGAGCCGAGAACGGATAACTGGTATTACCGGAGTGCGGTGGTGCATGCAGCACAGGATTGATGTTCATCAAGTTTCGCTGGCAAGCTTTGCGTTGTTTGTTTACGGTAGTCGATTTGCTAAGCAGCACAGTTCTCAGTAATGGCGGTCCGTTGCTGATTTGTAGGGATCGCAACTGCCTCCGCGTAGGGTCCTCAGACCCTGGGAGCCAGTGCAAAGAGGTACTAGGAGGATGCGTGTTATTGTAGCGGCGCCAGGAGTCTTTTCGGTATTGTGTCTAACGCAGCGAGTGCGCACCCTTGCGGGATGGAGCATGCCCTTGCTTTGTGAGGGGCACGAACGCTGTGTGGCCGCTGTTAAGCTGCTTTACGCTTCGACATGCTTATTAAGGATTCTTCCCTAACTTCCATGACGCCTGTAAGGCGGCTGCTGGCTCCATTGCCGTGGGGGGTTTTAATTGCTTGCTGCACTCAAGTAGTGTTAACTGTCTACCAATTCCTTATTTGGTAACTAGTGTATACCATGTTTTCTAAACCTTTGATTTGTGGAGACCTGGTCTTAGGGCACACTTCTTTTCCTTGGAGACTAGGTTTCTCGTACTCAGCACCGCTGGCCCCTCACTGTTTTTTCACGTTGACTAGCAATTTGGTGTGTTGTTGTGCGCCTGTTTAGTGCTATAATGTTCCAGCATGTTTTCACTTGCTTTAGGCTGTACGCGACGTCCCCCGACTGCTTCTGTATCTCTTGCGCTCCTGTGGCATTGGCCTATTTGCCGCCCCTCAGTGGCTACAGACCTGTTCTTCGCAAAAATTAGGCAGCTTGAAGTTGTCGCAGAGCCATACTGTTCAGCACATGCGGGGCCCAAAAATTCTGGCGAAGTTCGCACTTAAATGTGGGTTCAGCCATTGAGAAATAATTGCAAAGAAAATGAGTAATCTCTGCGCATGCGAATAGTTGAAAGTTGCAAACGAATGGGTCCTTTTATACGGAGACGGAGATTTCTGTATTTCTGCAATCGATTCTTCTGTGTGGTGATATTGACCGACTGCCCCGGCAATTGTTAGGAAGCTGGTGGCTTCTGGCGCGCTGTGTTTAGGAGCCGGCCAACTGAAGCCCCGGCTTGAATGCCGCGCCTTTTCATACGCAAATTTGTGCTTTGATAGTATAGCGCAGCAACAGAACTAGCCCCAGCGACAGAACAACCAGAGCGCGTGTCCTGCTGTGTTTCACGCAACCCCGTTTTTGTCGGGGGCACCTAAAGACGATTGCGAATATAAAGCGCGATTTTCCTGATGAGGCTGAGGTCCCTTTTTGGCTGGCGATCACACAACATGACTCTGTTATGCCGTCACCACTCTAGTTGTGGAATCCAAATATGTTCGGACGTGCAACGAACGCTTTCCACCAGTGTGACGCAGCTTTGCTCGTGCCGCACCAGCTGAATCGCCTGCGCCCTACAAACGGTAGGCCACGTTTGCAAATTAAACGCACTTGGTGATCTCGCCTTGGGTACACCGTCCAGCTGTTTCTTTGGCGTAGTTGCATCTGTATGCCGTATTGGTGGCGATAATGTTTGGTATGCCAAGCGCATCTTTGTTGTTGTCCAGTAGTACATAGTATCACCTGGTCCGTTAGCTACAGCCTGCTTTTTGTGCATATTTGCGTCACCGATGACGAGTGTAAGACCCCTTCACAAAGGCGACATACCCGCAGCGCAAAGCTACATTAACCGCTTTTTGGCGGCTCTTCGGCGTGTGCCGACCAGCAACTGCGTTGTATTGTCGAGCAATGCAAATCAATGTGTGAACCTTCGTCAAAACCTATCACACTGCAGCCCCCTGCGCTCTATAGAGTTGCAATTTTTGATGGTTAGATGTACCAGGTCAAACCGCATACGGTGAACAGGTAGTACGCCGCACCCCAATAAGATTTTGCGTCGGCTCCGAATGAACTGCTATGGTGCGGTATACACAAGGGTGCATAGTATTTAGATTGTTGGACAAGATCTGGTCGTGATGCAGCGTTGCGCGCATTCTGAATGTTGTAGACAATCCTCCACAATTTTCACTGAGGTGTCAGTTTCGTCTCCGCTTCATCTTGCAGGGAATATCAACCATGATAGAAACGACGGGTATTTCATGAACAGTGGAACAACGCTGCTCAGTTCACAGAGAAGATGGATGTCTTCTCCCAACTTCCGCCTGTGGCGTCTTTGCGTCCCAATGGCATCACCGCAAACGGCGAGCCCTCCGTATGGCTGCAAAATGCGAACCACTTTTCCAGCATTTGTGGTTACAGTGAAGAGCCGAAGTTCCTGCCGTTTATCGTACACGACTAGAACCCGCTCAACGTATGTACCAGGTACATTTGGAATTTAAAGGTACCGCTCAAAATATGCTTACCATTTATACACGGGCACCTGTTACCATGGGCCTCAACTCGAGTCACAATGCGCGACCCAGTTGCACAGGATATTAATAAATCAGAACGGACCCATGCCAGACTGCCCCCTACATACATGAGAAAAATGCAGCTGACGAATCAACAATCTCTTTACTAACATTCTTAAGCAGCTGACGGCCACAGGAGACACTACAGACAGTGCGCATACGCAGTTCCATGGCTCATCGAGATCGCCATCAGGTCGCGATACTTCAATCGCTCTAGACTGCATCACTGTTCCGGCGTGCCTCCATGTACGCACCGTTGAAATCTAGTATAGACGGCTCAACGGGGCAAATATTTGCCTCCCCTTCATTAGCACTTAGATACCGAAGTGAGCGCTTGCCTCCGGTGCATATCGCTATGGCGATTGAAACCTCACCTAGTAAGCTGTCAGTCATTTTCACGCCTTCCATGCTGGAGCAGCGTCGAACAAAATTTAATTACTACTCTGTCGGTTGCAGGTATGGCGTTTCAGAGAGTGCGAAGTATATACGGGCCAGACCGGTTCTAGGGGAGATACGCTACCATGCGTAGCACTCGACGACCTGGAGAAATATGAAAGCCATATTATTTTAACCAGCGCAGGCGCCCAGCCCAATGGCAAACTGCGCACCTTGGATGGTACTGGCGTTCACTAATAATAGATGCACCGAGCATAGGGTTTTCTGCATAGTAGTGCGTAGCGCTGCACGCGCCGTTGTAACTCGTGAAACGGTCTGAATGGTTTCGCACGAAGCGCACGCAACATTTTGAAGTTTCAAGGACGATCCAGACTAAGGCTTCCCAAAATGTGTTATTGTAATGACACTGCGCGCTTTGTGCGATGGAATATGTTGTACTGCTCCGGTTGTGTATTGTTCGCATGGTTTATACCAGGCAGATTCAAGCCGTACTAGGACAATAAGCAAATTTATGCGGTTCGGCACGCTTATTTAGCTGTTTTTTTGTTTAGAATCTCTGGTCTTTGGGATGGAACCGGTTCCCAGACAACGGCAGCAGCACCGCAAATTTCGAAGCCCGCGGATAGGCAAATGTGTGCTGAGAACTCCGTAAAACTGTCATCTCCCTTCTTCCAGGGCGCTCGAGCCAAGCAGTTATGCTGTTTTACAGCCAGACGTTTGTTCAATTCACTGACTTTGCGTCAAGAAGTAGACGCACTGCAAGAAACGCTGCTTCCCGCTGAAACGAACATTTTGTGCTCGTCTTCAACATATTTACCCTGCACCACGCCGTCGTTCACGAACCTCCAGCGATTATCGCCAANTTGTGCTCGTCTTCAACATATTTACCCTGCACCACGCCGTCGTTCACGAACCTCCAGCGATTATCGCCAAAGCCCGTTCCAGGCCTTTCGTAGTGTAGGGTAAGCAGGTGCAGGCTCGATCTGACGAAGACGTGTATATCTGGGTTCGGGACAGTGGGTGGCTCGGGCCTACTCCAGTCTTACAGCACCTACCCTTAACGTCAACTGCAATTCACTTCAGCACACGAGCAAAATGTGTTGCTTTTTGAACGGTCCCGTGGCAGGCTGCACAGGATTTTGCGGAGAACGGCACACAACCGCGGGATGCTGCGTACCGCATGCGGCTACAGGAAGGGGCATTCCACGGCTTTTTGGGAACAGCTTTGCGCACATTTTTTAATTAATGTGCGCCATGTATGCACACACGCCGTGAGCGCACTGACGGGGGAAAAACACCTAAAGCTTTCATCTATGGCTTAAGGCTTTTTCTGCGGCCAGTACGCATTCAACTGCAGTGACTTCGTATACATACCTTCGCTGACTTGCTCGTTATGCCCTGGGGGCCTTGCGTTATTGTTTTGCTTTTAGCGTAACCACCCTCACTTTATCCAAAGCAAGTAAGACGGTCCTACGTGCTTGCACAGTTAAAATGTCGCATCATCACTTTCTCGGAAATCTGTTGCGCCACAGCTGAACGTAATGTTTAATGCTGCGGGCAGGATTGGTGATAGGAAGCAGCACGTTTCCTGCTGCGCTAGCTCCAGTATGAGCGGGTTGACGAGGAAGCCGCCGCCAAGACTCAAAGANAGCACGTTTCCTGCTGCGCTAGCTCCAGTATGAGCGGGTTGACGAGGAAGCCGCCGCCAAGACTCAAAGAGGCTGTTGGGGGAGGTATGCGATTACGGTGACTGCAGGGAGTGAGCGGGTATTCTCGCCGTCAAGTGGGATTGCAATTTTGTGTACTGATGGCCTTTTTGGATGCTCCAAAATGTGTTTGTCTTTTAAACTGTGCAGTCACACTCAGGGCTAGCGCATTCAGGCCTCCCCAATCGCGTTAGAAACGCGCAGATGGGCTTGCATTCTTGAACGCTGAGAAGTGGGGGGGGTGAAAGGAAACTGTAGAGTGAACGTTTGTCGTGTTTCAATGTTGGGTGTTGTTGTTAGAAATAGTATTTGAAGTAGGAAGGTCTGTACCCCTATTGTGCTCGTCTTCAACATATTTACCCTGCACCACGCCGTCGTTCACGAACCTCCAGCGATTATCGCCAA